>DWQT01001277.1:0-17455 GCA_018244895.1 Myscelus amystis hages
CCACAAAAGCCCGGGTGAAGCTGTAGAGGCCACTAAGGTCAACAGCAAAACGTCAATTAGGAAAAAAAAAAAAAAAATCTACTCATAATAAACCAGAATCCACAAAAAAATATTTTCGCGCTATCCGTTTTATTGTATCTCGCCAGTAGATGGCGCTGCACCTTATCAACTTCACTAAAAACCGGTCGCTATGAAATCAGTTATAATTATAGATAATATTTTCGATTATAGATGCATTAGCTATTCATAGATAATTCAATAATTAATTCAGTGATAAATTAAAAGTTGGTCATTATTTCTGCTCGAGGTTTGCTGGCGTGTATTACTTTAATACTTATATAATAACAGTGTTAAACGTTTTTGTAATTTGCTTATTCAATTGAAATCCACAATATCAATCGACAAATTATATACTGTATTCTAAACTTATGTAAACATCTAGGAATTCGTCACAAAACACGCATTTGATATATTCACTATACGATTAATCGATTCCGAGAATTAATTTCGTAGTTACATCACTAGTGCCTATTTTTTTAAATAATCGTTATAACCTTTTGTATTCTTATTTCAAAAGATGCAATTAAGGTCATTGGAATTCCTATATTTTTATATTTTTAATTTGTGACTTTGATACTTTAAATGACATCCAAGTAGCTACAGTACTTATTTTATATTAAAAATCAATGTATTTCTTTAATCGATAATGTTGTTCGATCTAAAAGATATTTACTACTTTTACTATTCAATCTTTATTATTACTATGTATATATATAATAGTATTCAGTATTTAATTGTATGTTGCTTTTCTGGGCGCTGGTGTTTTGCACTGCTAGATGTATGGAATGCACTTCCCCACACTGCTCCAGACTCCACAGTACCTATATATTTATATATCGCTGGATAGTGTCAGTTTTGCTCTATAAAAGCAAATGACAATATTCGTTATGACAATGGAGTCTTATTATATTTGAAGATTGCAATCGCTTAACAAATCACTCTTAACATCAACTGAATCATTACAGACATTCCAATGCATTGTACCTCTTGCCAGCGGCATCAATTATAAAAAAACGTTGTACCTATATTTTTATTTCAATAAGCATAACAATTGCGTGAACTTACAACTAGCAGGATGATAGACGGTTTTAGATTGCTTGTGGCCAAATGTAAGATTGAGAGATTATTTTGTTCATATCAAGGTCTCGAGTTCTTCCTCATTCCGATGTACGCCGTAAAAAGAATTAAATTGAACTAAGTACTTATATCTAATCTTTAGGTAACGATCGACAAACCACGTCGGAGGCTTTAAGGATGTAAAGCCTAAACCATTTCTCCACCAATTCGCAGTGGAACAGAGAGGGACGCCTCTTTCAATGTTGGGCCGCCGTGCCCAGCTGTGGGACCTAAATATGAATGACATGAAGTGCTTGCGACCAAGTACTGTGGAGTCCATTCCGAAATGTTTTCAATTGATATAATCAGTTATTTTATGTGAACAGGGTAATAACTGGGCACTGCCACCCTTGGACATGTACAACACGAAATAGGACTATAGGACATCGCACGAATATCAGAATAATTACCGTAGTTACGTTAAATAATTTATTACTATAAGAAGCTTTCATTTTGGTTTCAAAGGATTTAACTAAAAGCATAAAATTACCTGAATGTTAAGAGGTCGTTAACTATGTTTTAGCTATGTAATATATTAACCTATAGGTAAAGGTCGTTCAAAATATATGAGCTCGATGCTCTAAGTGCCATCTGATATTGATTAGGCTTTGTCAACAACACCTTGGCCCACTTGCCACGTGCAGTGCGAACTTTAAATGTACACTAAACTTGGTTATTACAGAATAATTACGGCTTAAAACGTGATTACAATGTCTTTTTTATAATCCACACGAGACGAATACATAGGGCTTAAGTATCGAATATTTTTCCCGCGCTTTTAGGATTGCAAGTTTAAGTACCCGAATAGTTCCGAAATTAGCCGAGTTCTCGGGAAATTTCATCTTGTAGTAGTATAAAGCAGTCTTTAGCGCGGGGCGTAGGAAGTGACGTCACAGGTCGAGTTACACAACTTTTGGCGGGAAGAGAACACGGCTGCCGCGACTGATAGTTCGGTTTTAGGCGGGAAAAGGAATGCAGTTGTTGGGTCTTTTAAAGATGTTTGATTATTGTTACTCATAATATTGTCGAATGAGTGCTGGTGATGATTTAATTATGTAGTCGAGTATCAGTTCGACTATAATATAATATGTTGGCCTTACGCTGCTTCTTTACAGACCGTGATAATATCAATTAATAATAGTTCAAAAATAAGTCTCTGCAACTATCACGTGCAGTTGTTCTCCTTGCAGGTACACAATTTCTTCCGGTTTGCCAATAACCACTTGTTGTCTACACAATGAAAATATACTATAGAAATAATAGGACAACCACAATACAGGTAGCATTCTATTGATCGACCTTAAAAAACCCCGGTAACACACGAACTGTTACAATATGGAGCAACATTTATTAATTTGTACTTTAATAAACCTAAAAGATAGGTCAAAGGACGAATTTTATGCTGAATAATATTTTGTTTCAGCCGACCGAAAGGATGTACCAAAGGAAAGTTCTTACTTTCATTAGGTGCGTACCTTAGGTGTACTTCTTTCTTTAGTAAAATTATCCTTTGGTTCTATCTTTAGAATAAAAGATACATTTTTTCTTTGAAAGAAAAAAGATAAAATGATAATACTTACGCTAGAGTATACATATGAAAAAGATACAACATAAAAACACAAGAGAGGTATCAAAGGGATACCCGGATGGCACGAAGTTCCTTTCGATTAATTATTGAAGGAATTGTAATAAAATTTTATTTCTTTTAATTCGCAACACTAGTGTGCCGGACAACTTCCGTTTGAATTTTTCGTCTGATTTTTTTCCGTCTACGCTCCTTCGCAGCGCGCGACAAGGAACTTCGTTCCAAAAACTAGATCATTACTTGTAAGAGATTGCATTGGCGCAGAAGGCCTTAAAATTGCCACGTTAGGGAAGTACTCGTAATTGCATTGAAGGAACATTTTATTGATTGACTTTTTGTATAACCAAATTGGCTGGCAAATACTAACGACCCAACTGACCATCGCCTATAGATAAAAACGAGTTTATCAATATGTTGCAGATTTCGGAGTATTCTTAACGCTATATTGAAAGTTACGTATATTCCGGAAATGCTTATAAAGTTCATTCAACAACATACTTATACATACGTGGTAAAAAAATTCGATTCATTCCGGCGATCCGAGGTTGGATTAGCTGAGGATATACATACATAAAAAGGCGGATGGGATTCAATTCTATTAGAAAATATTATATGCTTAAGATTCTCAAAGATCTTAGCTATACTTTGTCCAAGGTAGTTAGCCCTTATGCGCGGTCTGAAATTTGACTGACCGAGTCGATTAAAATCAACATTTCTGCCTTGCAAAGTACTTTTGTGTAGTATTTAAGGAAATATTTGTCCAGACCAGTCTTTCTCAAAGTGAGCGATAACGCTGCCGATAAGCGCTGGAGCCTTTCAGAGAACCAGAGGCGATGAAGTTATTCAGAGGGGGAGCGGCATATGGCACCGTAAGTACCTAATCCTTAAAGTGGGCAGTAAATCAAGAAACTTTGAAAACCTATGTCCTAGACAAATGGTAGGACACGAATGAGTATCAACGAAGTACCCGTAGCTATCCGGTCCCTATGTTATTGAACGCCTTCATCCGTCACCTTGGCCGCGATGCGAGGAATGCGTAGGGTGCTACAGTAACGAATGGGTGTTCACCGTTTTGCAACATTCAATCATTGTTTGACGTCTCATTCTTCGACTTAGCTCGAATTGAGGCATAAACAGGGGCCGTAAACAAAAATGTGGTCTGAAGTGAGAATTTTGTAAAGAAAAACTGCTTACGCTGCTAGAATGGAAACAGGTCGATATCATCTAAGATTTACAAACACACCTGTTTGGTTTCCCAAGGGAAAACCTATAACTCTACCTAATACTACATCATTGTTTCTTTAAGAGACCCTAATAGTTCACATACTTAACTTGACCTACATAAAGGCACTCTACATAAGGCCTCATTAAAGCCTCAATTACGTTGTAAAATAACAATAATCTTCACAAAATTGTTTCCGTCCCGCTACAGAGTCATTCTTACGTTGCATAACCAGTTAAAGTTCAAGGCGACTCTTACATCTTTTTTAAAGCTTTTATAGTAATAAGTACAATTACCTTTTATCAATAAAATGATCACATAATAATAAGCTTATATTACTCAATGCTTGAATACGACTACTAAGCGGTGCTTTACAAAAATCTAGTGCATAAACTTAGAACCCTAGAAACTTCCAGTAAAAGTAAAATAAAAATCGATTATGCCGCTCCAAAGGTTATCTCGAACAAACGAAAAGACAGAAAGTAAACATTTTTTAAAAGCTTGTTTATGTCTTGGTATCATGTAAATAACAGTAACCATGAGAAAGCCTAGTTATTTTAAAATTCTAAACAGATACTTCAATTTTATTCTATCTCGTCAAATAAACCATACATTTGACCTAAATAATTAACGGTCCAATTTTAATTTCATTGATTCTAAACAACATAAATCTGACATAATAGTGAACTATCAAATCTCAACGCATTATATAACACGTTACAATAAAACCAAATGTACACTCATAACATTAACATGCTTATTTACATATTCGTTCAGTCAATAACTGCCTATATGATTACGTAAGCAATCAAAGTTCAAGGTATTTGAATTAGTTTAGTGGATCGGCGCCTCCCGATAGTTATTTTTTATACACTTACCCTAGCAAGTCGTATAGTACGCCACTTGATGGTAAGTGGTCACCTATGGACACTCTAACCGCCAAGACAGCTAAGTATTACCAGTTTTGAAAGCAAGATCTGAATCCTTACTTTGCTGTAACACGTTTACGGTCCAATTAAGTTTGTGTTACGGAAATGAAATTGTGGCAAAGCTTCAACGATCATTTCCGGTTTTTATCAATAAGGAACGAACGGTAAGCTCCGTCAAAGACCATAAAAGCGGTTGAACCGCACTGGAGATAAAAAGTCAACTATTAAAAACTTATTGGAACAGGTTAGTGACCTTCTTTGTGGAATAAACACAATCTACGTAAATAAGCATGCATCAAGACACGTATATTATGTATAACAGGTAAATATCCAAAAGTGTACAGGCCTAGTTTGGAATGGAATTGTTGTGCATGATTCTAAGTATATAGCTGTTATGATTGAGTAAAGGTTAATATTTATTAGGCGTGGATGTTTTCTATCATGGATGGTGTGCACGCCGCTTAAGGTCAAAGTTCAAGGTGACGAGCTGGCTGGCGCCCCCCTGTGTAACATTAACTCACTTTTTACACGAATCACTCTCGCTTCTGACCCGCTTCGAGATTCGCCGCGCTCCGAAGTCATCGTTCGAATGACTGCGTGTGGGTGAAATCGTGATCTCGGGACGGTAAGCCTTATAATTATAAACTCAATCGGTTACTATGTTTCCATACTGATATTATAGAGGTCAATGTAATTCTGTCTGTTTGTTTGTCTGTTACAACTTTTTCCATTCATCTTGCGTGAATTGAAAGTGAGTTTAAAAATAAATACAGATTCCACGCGAATGACGTCACGGATGGTCGGTATACGCTAGTTTACGATAAATAGACATACTACGAATTCACTTACGCATGTATTATGTTCTCGTCATATTTGTATTAAACATTCTTAGCTTTACGGTACGTACTGACGCGTGGGGCAAGTGATCTTTACCTACATAGATAAATTCATTGCAGAATCCGGCCTGCTTCGTATAATCAAAAGATTTAATATAATGCTTATAGTTTTAAAAGTACGGAACAACTGGAAATAAATTTGAGGTTCGTATTTAAAAGATACCGGCCTAGTTTTAGAGGGTGACTGCTAAGACGGTTGCTGTGGGTTCGATTCCCACCCACAACACACAATAGTACGATAAGCACATAAATACTGAATAGAGTAGAGTCACATTAAATCATTATTATAGAGTTCAAAGCGCATAGATAATATATTTCACACCGACCCGTGTCAGCTCGAGAGAGGCCAATTATCATGCAAGCCACGCACGGCGGTCCGATAGTACCCTAGCAACCGAAGATAATAACTCCAGGTTCGATTCCGGTCGGAAGTGATTTATTTTATTTAGTTTTTAATTTAAACGTGTAATTGAGTATTGTCTTTATATGGTTTAGTAATGTCAATAACGATAGACTATTTTGAATTTACCGCGGCGAACAGTAACCAATATTGAGACAATACGGCTAAAATTCGATAATATTCTTCCTTATATTTTCGTCTATCCATGCAAACACCTATTCACGACCTAGACCGATAAAAAGTGACTTGTGAACGGACATTTTCTCATAAACCTCAGCTTTGGCGTAACGAATTCGTTCACACATACTCGTAGGTTCGTGTTAGCGCACACATTGTGACCACACAATGTGCGCGCAGTTAGAAGCGTCAAATATTATTACATGCTATTACCTGCGGTACAAGCAATTGAAGTTGGAATACGTGTTAAACACTTGGTTAAAACACGAAAGGAAACAATTTCCGCGGAATTTTGGTATAATCTGAAACTTTTTTAGGCTGTATGTTTTGTTGACTGTTAATTATGGAATGGTTTGAGATTTGATTAAGTAGGAGACTGATTTTCAAACTATGTTCGTTTTTTAAGGTTACCTATATATTGAAATATGTATAGAAAATTATTGAGGGCATTTGCTTTTATAGGTCTGGGTCGGTGTGTCTATCTAGATATGATCTTAAAACGTAGTGTAGCGTGTGAACGCACCCTATTGTCCATTACATTAACCGCGACAATGTACAGGTAAAGGTTATTGCACAATAACCGCATTGTAAGTGAAAATTGCTTACGATTACACCGCGATATACGCTTACGTTCTCACATTCCCAATGACCATTGACAATAGACTAAATAAAGATAATCTATATCTGCCTTACCTCTAAGACTAGTACAAAAACTAAATACAAAACACTCCATAATAACAAAGACTAAAAACCAAGTTTTAAATTATATAATACTAAGCAAAAGTATTGAGTTATGTATTTGTAAGCTCAAGTTAGTGCTATAAATAAATAAGGAGAAAAATGTAGATATTGTGGAACTTAAAAACAATTTACATTCGGTACGGTTAAAATTGTTATTAGTCAAATTCATCATCCTTGATTTCCTGCGTAGTAAATAAGAATAATACAGAATATAAAACGCAATAAATCGATAATATAATAAAGATGTCTTAAAATCGCTTATTACAATAACCGTTATTAAAACCATTATATTTGGCGAACCAATTAAAAGAATAAAGTAAACCAATTAAAATTATTGTTTTTATTGGACCAATTTTATTATTACCTATCAGCAATAATTAGCAATGCCATCATTGGTATCATACGGAAGTAATAAAATAACATTTTGATAAAATGTAAGTATATTATGTAAACGAAGTGCGCAGATTCTTCGTTAGCGATAGGACTACACTTGTTGGGGCATTCAAAGCCATAAAGGTGTTAAAATAATACAAATTTCATAAAAAACAACTGCTTTTCTCACAAGCTTTGATTGGATTGCGAACAATAAATATTGATTTATTTCTTAATGCTAGATTTCACAATATTACCTCTATATAAGACTAACGCAATTTTGTTGTGTATTGTTATGTTATTTTTGTAAGCAATATAATTTTATCGAATTCGTAACCTTTCCATATTATCGTTCATCTCTGGTATGTAAAGACGGGACACAAAGACACAGTGCAGCGACTAAAGGCGCACGCACACTGATTTATCGTGACTGCAGCGTTTTATAAGAAAGTACATAGAAAACGAGAAAACAGATAAATGACCGCACGGGAACATTCATAACCAATTTCAGACAGGACAGTAGGAATAAGACGGTTGGACAAACTTCAGTTAATATACGTTATTTGTTGTAATTCGTTACTATTCATTGGTCCATGCTGGCCGAGCGCGGATTATGTATGTAGCAGACTACAAACACCTCAAAAAACATCATACATTTTATAACGTGTTCAAGTTTCTCCAAGACGTTCTCCTTCACTTGACTTCCTTTCCTTAACTTGACTTGTTAAATAAATATATTGTAGTCGTATCAAGACTACGTGAGAAGTGACGTCACAGGTCGAGTGACACAACTTTTGGCGGGAAGAGAGCACGGGGAGGTGCGCGGGCGTCGCGACTGACAGTTCGGTTTTAGGCGGGAAAAGGATTGTAGTTGTTGCATGTTCTAAAGATGTTTAATTATTGTTAATTTTAGTATTGTCAAATCGGTGCTTGCGATTATTTAATTATGTAGCCGTGTATCAGTTCGACTATAATATAATGTAAAATACAAGAAGGAGCGGGCGTACCCTAGCTCAAAGTATAAAGATCACATGATCCGCCTGGAAAAACAACGCGAGACTTACTTTCGGCGGCGAACGGTAAATGTTCACGTCCTTGACATAAACGAAATGTTAACGGGTGATCTTGATTACTAAAACTTATTAATCGTTATATAAACTTTTAATCCGAGTTATACCTAATTAGATTTTAATTATATTCTCATCAGTGCTTATTGGAATGTTGCTTCACTTCACTTTGTGCCGGTGTAACGCTTAATATAAATCTGCTACAAGAGTTTATCCATATTAACGGTTTGAATAATCGTTCGATTTTTTTAAAGATAAAGCAGAGGCATTAACGGAAAAGTACAGTTAATGGTAACAGCTTAACAATAGTTTACTTTATGTATAACTATAAATTGATATTTTTAAATCATTCATTTCTTAACTAACCAATTTCCCATCGGACAGAGAGATACTAACTGTATTTACATTATCTGGAGTAATTTTTACTAGTAATCCTATTGACCAATATTACTAATAGTCTTATTAATGACGTTAATAGTTCTATTCCAGTTTTCAAGGTAAGTAGAATATGTGTATAAGTTACAGCAGTCAATCGTGACTGTTGACTGTATGCAAATCTTCGCTTGACATATCCTAATCCAGCGAACACAGATAAACGTCACAACCATATTAATATGGTACTGCATATTACGTAACATTTCTTAGGTAACTTTTGGATCCTTTTAAGTAATTATAGTACTTGTGCGTAGGGTGAAGATGACACACTTAGTACTAGACACTCCAACAGAACGATCAAAGGTAACAAACAACGCATTTATAACACATCGCAAATAGAAGTCCATGACCAATTAAATCATGGCTAACGTAGAAAATAAAACTTCATCCTTTGACTGTAATCAGTTGGTCAAAGTCTGCGTAATTATCACGTTTGACACAGATAAAAAAATATCTGTTATTAAGACAGCAGTAGTAATATGTCAATTGCAGGCATTTGTACATATTATATCTTCCCTTCTAATTTCAAAACATTATTAAAATAATTATCGTAATTGCTTTTGACAATTTTATACCATTGCGATGTTCGTGGGACGCGACAGATGTATTATGTAAAATGTGATGGAGCAACGGTAATTCTCTATGTATTAACAACTGTCAATTTACATTTTATTCCCCACATCGTATTCCGTAACTATAATATTACATGCTATTTTGATTTTTTATTAACTTTTATAATCAATTTGTGCCGCGATGTTTTTACTTTGTTACTGCTTTGCATGTATATAAAAAATATGACTTTTATATAAAATACACCAAATGGTAACAACCTGTAAGGAAAAATATAAGGTATTCTTCATAAATTGTTTGATTTGATTGTCTATTTCATCTATAATACACACTAATACCCATTTCTAATTCAATCCTCTTATACGTTTCTCTTGGGATATTTAAAGCCCTTTCTAGCCTCAAATATCAACAGCTACTTTTCGTTCTTTCCGGACGCCATTTTTATTTTATGTCGATTATTTGGTATGTCAGTACGGCAGTTTTGCCTTTCGCATAATATGTAGTTTTAGTGTTGCCAGACATCTGTTGTTTATTTTATGACATACGTTTGTGCTATAGCTTTTCAAGTGACATTTCGAGTTGTAAGTTTCGTCACACGTCAACAAGCTTTAAGCCATAAATAAGCATATATTCAGACGTCCCATATTTTGTTTTATCTGTTGCACAAACAAATGTGTAATCTTGTGCGATGAATCATAAAAATGGCGCGAATTATATGACATAAATTTTTAGCTGTTCTTAAAAAGGCATCTTTCGATTAAGTGGTAAGTCGTTATTCACGGAGCCTTTTTTAACCCTTTTACTGATCCACTGCCGGACACAGGCCTTCTCTCATAGTGAGAAGTATTCGCAACCTTTGATTACGACATAATATTTTGAAGGGCTTTTACGTAATTAAAAAATTAAATTATCTAAAAATAGGACATTGAATTCATTTTTATTTCTATTAAGAAATCATTTGACACATTCTTAAATTTAAAAGTTAAACTTTTTTTTAAAGGTAAATTTGAATCCTATCAAAACTGTGAATAACAAAAGCTAACGATAAACCAACTATAAAGGCATATTGTCGTAAAAATTATATGTTATTTAAGTTTTGAAATCGCAAACAGTTAATGCTCGTGGGAGTCCACCGTGCGCCATGTATAGTCAAGTATAGGCTTGCTGATCGCCTTCAGCACATGTTGTAGGCGCGTCACTAATGGCTTCTATAATTAATTTCTATAATGTAAAAATGAATCATTGCGTAAGGCCCCGTAAATACATTATATATAAAGAAGTTACATTTTAACTAAAAAAGTTTACATTTCTATCACCGCCATTTTGAATGTAACAGAGTAACCTGCTTTGAGACCAACCAGCCACCCAACCAGAGACAATACCCACCATACCGATTACAGTCGTGCTATCTAAAGAGTTCCGATTATGTGCAATAGTATGATAATGTTATACGCTTAGCTATTCCCGGATGCAATTAAGCAATTAAACGGTTTAATTAGCTCACTCATATCCGGATCATTAATTTCTAATTATAATAGCGTATTATTTAACAGCGTCAGTTTATCGAGAAAGTACTTTTTGTTATTGCAACTGACCTAGAGTCAGTTTAAATAGCAGCTTAGTTCTCATGCTTAGACTGACTTCCACAGACATATGAAGCTGATTTCTCCCAGTCAGTTTAATGATTGCATATATAGAACTACCATTCAAGTCACCGCTGAGCATTTTTATCCTTTTGTCGGTTGATTAATGATAGTAATTGCTGATTCAGGGGCTCTAGGTTCGATGTCCAGACGAAACCAACATTCGTAAAATAAACACATTAGTTCGTTCTTTCTGGGGGTAATAATCGACAATATAGTATTATGTTTATTTGCCGTCCGGTTACCATAACCCAGACATTTTTTGTTTGGGTAAATTGGAATTTATATGTAATGTTTTTAAATTGTACCACTCACCTGACAGCCAGTTTCTATGTCGGCGTAGTAGCCCGACGCCCTGCCCTGGCACGTGAACCTGGTTCTCGGAATCTTTAAGCGACCGGCACACTGAAATAATAAGAATAAAATTATAATCTTTATCTTTACACAGTATAAAACAATGTCGCTTTCGCTTCCTGTCATTATGTATGCGTAGATCTTTCAGACTACGCAACGGATTTTGATGCGGTGTTTTTTTAATAGATAGAGTTATTCAAGAGGAAGGTTTACATGTATAACTAGCTTTTGCCCGCAGCTTCGCACGCGTTGCAATTCAGAATTTCATAATTTCAATAAGTAAAAATGTAGTATATGAATTTAAGTAGTTCTTCAAAAGGTAGCAGGAAGTTTTCATGTACAGGGCAAAGGAAATTGTTTTACTCCGAATTAAACACGCACGAAGCCGCGGGCAAAAGCTAGTTATCTAATAAACATTGGTGACTTATGTGGTTCTTGCTTTTATGAGGCTTATGAGGTTCCAAAAGAGAAATTACTACAATTGTAATGCTTTAAGTGAAAGGACGTTGATAAGTAAAGCCCACGGCCAACAGTGGGCTAATGTCAGCAGTTAATAACGATCATTATTATTTGAAAAATAGTTTATTTATATTTGAATCTTGTTTAAACTAAGTTGGATATAGGTACATGCTGAGCCATAACGCGTGCCTCAGTCCTTAAGGGTAACAACGCCTTACGCCTGTATTCGGTGTCAGAAAGAACTTACTTCTGTATGCTGTATTTGAAAATTTTCCAACATTGTAACCTTATTACACGAATAAATATGATTGATTGATTATTCCATTGATTGATTGTTTCGTTGATAGTGTAGAGTAGGCACATGGACTTATGATCAATCAATATCAGATGTCCGACGAAACTGTAATTTGTCTCTAATTATTTGTAATAAATGATATTTGTTGACGAATCTTAAAGAAAACACCAATAAATCAAAGTATAACAAATAAAGAGTACTGGTGGTTTTCGAAAACATACGTACAAATAGTTAAATAAGGCAAATAACATGTCTATATTACCTATAGCAAACAAATCAAACATCGTACACAAATTTTCTCATTATTTTTGCAATAAATATTGACGTTTCGGCGTCTTGGCCTAGGGTTGTCAACCTGGTAAAAACAGTACCTACTGTGCTTTATTTCTCTTTAGCTGCTTACTTATAAAATATAAAAAGTATTCAGAATTCTGTTCTCAACGGCTGTATGAAAAGGCTATACTTTTCAAAAGTGATAGGAAAATGAATGAAAGTTGCGAAAGCATATTTATAAAACTGTTTTTTTTTTTTTCAAGTAAACCCCGTTACGGACCTGGCGTGATGGTTATGTATGCTTTTTTCAAACACCTCCGTGTTCAACATTTTTTATTTTTCATATCAAACAGTAGGCAACCCTAGTTTGCAGAATTCAGTCCAGACTAGCTGATGCAGATAGCGCTATTGTTGGGTATTCGCAACTGCTAATTCGAGCCACTCGTATTGTTGCGTGCCGGGAGCTGGGAAAGCGTCTGAGTAATGTACTGTGATCGCGTTTACTTAACCTTTTTAATAGTTTATTGTGTGATCAGTGTCTTAATATATGCTGTTGCAAGTCTCCGTTAAATGAAAAAACCAACACAGTATGCGCAAGTTGCAACTTAACGCATATTCAATAGCGTCTAGGAATTGCTTGTCGCTCCAATGGTTAATACCCTTGATTGGAGTTGTGGTTTCGATTCCCGGCGAAAAAAGGATTTTTTTTAAATACTTAGCCTCGCAAACAGACACGGGTTCCTTGATGGTAAATGGTCACCGTCGGCTAAGGACATTGTTAAGATACGAGAAGTCGGTAATTCGTTCTAACGTTTATCAAAACTATCACCTAAATTCGAATCAGAAAGCTTTGTGTGGCGTTTTCCCAATTGTTAATACTGTTATGTCAATCGCTTATCTACTTGTCTATGAAGATCTCGTGATATTCCACCAGCAGACGGGGTATTAATCCATTCTGGTTGTCGGAAGCCATTGTTCTACAGAACCCCATATCTATCACTCCGAACACAACCTACTATTACTGGTTACGTTTTGAGCGCTCTCTTCCAGTCACGACGAGAATTAACGCTCATTGTTATGTAAATTTAAATCACCTCGCTAATTATTGTGGCTCAGATATCGGTTCTTCCGAACGACAAACACTTCTTCAAATTACTATTACTCTTATAATTTTGTGATTTTGTAATGACCTTAAATGAATACTTATCAGGTACGCTCGCTGTCAAACGCGAATCTACTACGCAATAGAAAAAAATATGTTATTTCTCATGTTTAGCAGAAATAATTAATATTATCAATTTTGCACTACAAATTAAAATTTATAGGCAAAAGGTAACCGTTAATCTCTGCCTACGCCTATGGTAAACTGGCATGAAAGTATATATATGTAGTGAATTTTTACATATTTATGGTGTTAATGTTTAGGAATGGAAGGGACTGATACTAATGACAAATGTAAAGGTAGCTTTAAGTTATGTAATTGGACTAGCTTATGTATTAACACAATAGCCTATTCACAATATCACTATCCGTTATTTTGATTGAGATAAGGGTCGACGCCCACTACAATTATAACATTTATGTCAAACGTTCGAACGAATACATTCGGCGAGTCAGAGCTTGCGCAGCCATTTTCATGAGAACAACCTTAATATCAAGCAGCAATACTGTAGGGATTAAAACACTTTATATAAGTTTGGATTAAGTGGAATACAAGTTAGTATTAACAAAGCTATTGATTATCCATATGCATAATAAGGCTAAGGTACAATAAGAATTACATGTTCTTTCTTATGTTGCACTTGCAGAAACATAACGCAAAGGTTTATACAGTTTGTTTGGTAATGTATGAAATTGTGTTCTAGCACATGAAATTTAACTTAAAAACGAACGATAGTGTGGATTGACGGTAAATGGGAATTATGTAAGCTTTTAAAACCGGTCAACAACCTTAATAGCGGGCTTAGGAAGTTATTGCGCGCAGATTAGAACAATACGCGGACAAAATGGAGTGTAACAGTATGAAAATTAATGGTTACATCAGAGTAGACGGGATGTCAGATGCTCACAGCTCACCAGACACGAGATATTGTTATGCAAACAAGTCACTAATTACTTGGAAGAAAATAAAAGTTAATTATGGGTATAATGTACGAGCACTTCATATATAAATTTCAATTCTCACCCGCCTTAGGAACAGTATCGATATTGGTAAGGTGTGCGGGACTTTTCATGTTTTTCTTTACTTATAACGAGTGAGTGGTATCATGGTGCGGTGGTTACGCACGACTGCTAAGCGGAAGGTCGTGGGTTCGATTTAAAGTATCATAAGTTTATATTACAAAACTATTTCAATTATAAAAAAATATTATAATAACGTTCGATAATAATCAAATAGTTCGATTCAATAATCAAACAACGTTCGAAATAATAAGTATCTTATTCGTATTACACTTTATGAAGCAACGTACACCTACGCTACACGCAAGTCTTGAAAATTACAATGAGTAGACACTGAGTACCGCTGATCTATCTCTTTATTTAAAAAATATTAGCATTATTACATTATTTTAGAAATCACAACAAAGTAACAACAAGTTACACAATACCTATGCAAGTAGAACCAAAAGCTTAAACGCTAGACATTCTGATAACGGAACTTACTGTTAATTATGATGCAGAATGCGCGGTGGCATAACATTTGCTTTACTAGTTTCTTTGTGCTGTAGAAATGACACACTTCGAAACTTTGTCAGTGAGATGAATGTACTCTTTGTATCGAGAATACTCAAAGCTACTTACGATTTTATATGGAAGTACTGTTTCAAAACATTTGGAAGTCTTGCAAAGCCCCGACTGTTCACAATAAAAAATGGCGTCTATTTTGATATTTAATGTTAATTCATATACATTCTGTGCTTTAAAGTGCTCGTCACACAAATTTAATGTTCTTTCTAGATTCGAACCGATCACACGACCACTCGTTGTATACACTCACTAAGTCAACTGGCCCATATAACAGTTCCCACATAGTACTGGTATTATTGTGTTTTATTTTATACAGTCTAGATAGCATACAGAAGCGATGATGCAGCACGCTTACCTCAGTCTACATCTGAAGAGCCTTAGGTTATATTACGAGTATAACGTCTACGCATAATTCATTAGCTTCATGGCATCGAGCAGGAGAACGTACCACAGGAGACATCAAAGGCGCGTTAAGTGAACTGTTTATGTTCGCTTTTAATGAGGTTCATTGCATTGCGATGCAAATTGACATTTACATGTCAGTGTTAGTCGGAAGGAGCGCATTAAGTCGATATGTTAACTGGGGTCAGTGACATCACTAGTACTTGGCGTCTTAGCCCTTTATACGGATGTATTAAATGGCTATATATGTGTTTAATAACAGCCATAATTAAGGTACGTATGCTTTTAATATATTCACCTATTTATATATTTAAATCAGATATAGTCCATTTGCATTAGGCATATATATGAACTGACCTGTTAGTACATTGGTAAGGTAAGCTTACTGCCTAACCGTTGGTAGTGGGTTCTATTTCCACTCAGGGCAAATATTTATTGCGTCTGGCTATGAAACAATGTACTTAAATATGTAATGTAATTATTTATAATTTATCAGCTGTTTGGTTTCCATAAGAAAGACCGGTTACCATCGACCTAATTTGGAATCAGATAGCTGTATATGGAATTGTGTTAAAGTAAGAAAGTACAGAAAATAGGTGTGTATATCTAGGTGTGTACTAGTGAAATACATTTTGGTTTCGTATACTAATTGTGCGAAACCTGTGTTTGAACACCTACTCAATGATTAATGTCCTCTTATTCAGCTATACGTCGTTATTAGTCACGATTATCGCCCAGCCATTCCGGGCACGCGTCGACAGCATTGTAACTTGCAAAAGGAAAGCTTACACTGCGAGCTTAGGCCGGATAAGCCTGTGTGGTTTACGTTGAGCTTTTGAAAGCTAGACTTATTGCGTAAGCTTCTTACGTAAGAGTTATTTGAAGCTGGTGTTAGACTAAACCGTTTTAAGGTAATTTATATTTGAATTTGATTTCGGTTACTACTATTGTTGGCTATTGTGCCTGATTTTCGCTTTGTCGTACTGATGACTAGAAGATATTTAAGCCAAGACTTTTAAGTACCTTGTACGACCGTAAATGTGTAACAAAAATGATAGAAATGAAACACCTAGGTATAGGTACTAAAACGCAGCTACTTTGATGACAGACGCCCTAAATGTGAGGCTGCGATTCAAATCGTTACCCAATAACTGTGTCATTCACTACACTTACCGAATTATACTATATACAAGTGTTGGTTGATATGGTATCCGTTCTACAAATGCTGGTAATGTTAGAAGCACAGCTACAGATCATAGCTATATTGGATAACCGACCACACGCGGTCGTTACCAAATTCGGTAATGGAGCCCCAACGCACGGAGCCCGCGACCGCAGTGCCTTCGGCCTCGTGTTGATTTCTCGTTAAAAATAAATCATTCAGACCAGACATCGTTAATTTTGTAGTACACACCGTTCATCTTTTTACGGGTGACAGGGATATTGTTTCTTTAATTAATATACACTTCCCAGTTCATTATGAGCCTACGCGTATATGAATATGTTTGTTTTTGTTTATTCTATTCGATACCACCGTGCACCGGTCGCGTAGATGCCTTTAGGATTATCGTAGAAATATAGCCTAGAAGTCTTGCAAGGAAGGATGAATAATGGACCCTCTCATATTCTGTACTTAGAGAGGCTGCATGAGCTTATTTTTGAAAACAGTCATCATATTAAAAAAATGAGGTAGAACCCTGTGTGGTTCGAC
>DWQT01001278.1:0-17452 GCA_018244895.1 Myscelus amystis hages
ATATGTATTGACATTGTATTATATGGATACTAGTTTTTGCCAGAGGCTTTGCGCGCGTTTATTCAATCATAAAAATCACATTAGAAATCTCACAAATAACAGTATTTATCTACCATGTAATGGGTATTATTATACATATACAAACCTTCCTCTCGAATCATTCTATCGATTAAAAAAGCCGCATCAAAATTCGTAGCGTAGTCTGAAAGATCTACGCATACATAGGACAGGAAGAAAAAGCGACTTTGTTTTATAATATGTAAAGAAAAGACAAAGAAGTTTATATATTATATTATATATATGTTTATATATTACGAAAACGTCGATGTTCTGTTGCGATTAGTTCCCGGCATGCCGAGTAGGAAACGGTGACGTCGAGCGCGCGAGCAGCGCCGCTGTAGGCCGCCCCGTCCCTACGCTCAAACGTATTGTGTTCAATGAAAACATTTTCTTCAAATTTATTTATTTACTTCGACTTCCTCATTTAATTTGCGGTCGGCTTCAACTCAAATGAATGTTCATACATTCGAGTTTTGCTTTGTCGTACACTCCCCATATATTATTTAGTTTGTTTCCAGAGAATTAATTGGAATTTTCATTGTTAAGAACACACGTGTAATTAGAAAAGCGTGCGTCGAAGAATATGATTCGTTTGTTTGTGGCGGGGCGTAATTAAAAATGGATCCGTTCTCGGTCTAAGTTAGTCACTAGGTGAGGGTTAGACGATGAGTTGTGTAAGAAATTAACCGCCAGCGTTCGTTACGCGACACGTTTGGTTCAGAAAACGTGGCCAATTAAAAATACTTATGTATCAAGTTTTAATTGGCTGCGACGCGGAACACAATAACGAAAACCTAGCTATTGAGAGTTTATAATAATAGTACTATAGTCCAGTTCAAATTTTGTGAAAAAAACGTTTTCGCTGTTTTTATTAAAATCCAAAATAGTTTCGCAAAAAATATATGAAGTTTAGTAACGCCAAAATCATAATATGCATGTGCTTTGCTTCAAAGGAAAACTCTCGGCATCATTAAAAATGAAAATCTGCCAGAAAAACTCTCGGCGTTATTAAGGAGGCATGGTAGTATTAATGAATATTATATATATGCATATTATATAAAACGATGATGTAAGAAAATAAACAAGAGTATTGCCCCATTTGCATAATAATTAGCGTATAGCGAAACCCGATTATAGCCAACATACTCCACGCTTCCGTGTAGGAGGTACCAACATTACGGTAATCGTGGAAACCTGTGAAAATATGTAAATTGATCCTTGGAGATGTCGGACCGACGGACTGAGTGAAATTTGAATATTATAAACTTTTCACCGTATACCGTATAAGCGTCATTTATTTCGTCCGCCCATAAAATATAATGATTTTTGACGTACTCGTGGCGTAGCTCTCGGCGATATTAATTTTGCGTGGACTTTGGGGTGTTGCCATATCGAAAGTATCAGTTGACTCGTGTTCGTGTCGAATACGGTTGGCGAACTAATTGCTCAGTAGTACGGCTTTAACGAAATATTTACAAACATATTTAATTTATTCGTTCTATAATACACAACTCAAAATCACATTAATATTGAAGAGATATTTTTATTTACCCATATTTTAACCACGTATGAAACATTGTTGCCAACTTCGAGCTTAATGTCAAAAGTTGAATCGATCGACGCGGAGGGAACTTCGCAAAAATTAAATTTCAAACTCATCGTGAAATTTTCCGAACGCATTAAAACATGCACGCGCAAAAGTAAAAACCACAAAATGGACGCCACTCGTCGCCGTAAGAGATCCGAATGTATTTACATAAAAAACAAATAATAACCGAGACGGGATGCGCGCATAAAATTAAAATCGATGAGAAATTCTACCCTTCGAATTAAATATCATTGCCCCGTCACACGCGCACACAGCCACACACACAGTAACACACACACACAGTACTAAGATCTAGATTACCGTCGAAGGGTCGTCGACGACCGACATTTTTAAACGAAAGTAGATTGGAGCGCAAATTTAAATCTCGAATCATTATTTGATGTAATCATATTTCCAGAGATGGCCGTCGAGGTACCGCTTTAGGCTCGTGTTGCATCGCCGCCTTTGACCGGTAGAGCGACGAAACACCTTTAGTGAGAGTATTGTTAAGCTTTATTAGCAAAATTTGTTTATCCTGCACACCTTAGGGATGTTATAAGTTTGTATAATATTTTCTGAGGTGTGTGAAGTCTACCAATCCGCATTTGGCCAGCGTGGTACACTATGGCCTAATCCTTCTCACTATGAGAAGAGACCCGGTCCAGCAGTGGACCATTACAGGGTGAAAAAAAAAACAATAGCTTTTTGTTAAGGAAATTGAAACTGTTTACGGCTGACAGTTTTATGCTATCACTTAAATGCTATTGAGAATTTATTGGATGTTGATATCCATTTCTGACTTGCCTTCAATTCACGAACGTGATAAAATGCATTCACTGGGTAAATTACCATAAACTCCTTCCGATTTTCAATCATCTAATTGATGCCAAACCTAGCCGAAGAACTGTTCTGAATAAAGGTTTTGCCGGGGCGGGGCTTTTCGTCTAGCTTTTTGATACAGCGGCATTCGAAATTCGAAGTGAGAAGCTTTTAACCGCTTTTTGAATTATAAAGCGACGATCCCAACGCGTTAGCCTGAACTCTTCCCAATACCCAGCAAGTGTACTGCTGTCTTTACAAGTGTATAGCTTTTAGCGTCCCTTAGTATAAGATATATGAATAGTTTTAGTGCGCAATAAGTACATGTGCCTTAAGTGCAGTGCCTCAAAGTGTCTCTTATAACATTAAAGTTCATTATGTCAGCGGCGGAAGTTTAATATGACACAATAATATGGAACGAAAGACATGCACTCATGATTCATACATACCTACTCAAATGCTGTTACTAGACGAGATCGGATTCAATTAATCTTCTGTTTGGCTGAACAATATCTAGGCGCGCATTTTATCACAAATCACATAGTTTCCATACAGTTTTATTGGAAATTTCCGGCTCGTTTCCGTCCCCGATATCATAACGCCGCGTTAGTTATATTGAAGTGCCGTACAACTTTAACGTGATATAACTGACTCCTATGTGTTGAACAACTATGCTTCAACAATTATTGAGGAATGTTGTTACGCTGGTAGAACACGGAGCGGGTGAGGAGGAATGCAATTAAAAATAGTTAAGAATGTAACCGTTTGTTTTACACTATCAGCGTGTACGAAGTAGTCTCAACATAAACATAGTATAGTACATACTCGTACAATAAGTAATTTATTAGGAAATTGTTCAGATCGTAATTAAGATCGAATCACATTTATTTGTGGTAAAGGTATGAAATACATCTAATTTTAATTTAACATTCTCGTAAATACGCGCCTATTCTATCCCTATAGACTGCAAAATATATGATGGTCAATATTTAGAAACTCAACTCAAATTTTATTAACAACGCAGTCATTCTAATAACTTACATTAAAATTGTACAATACATCATAGACATCAATGCAATTCTGTTTGTTCAAAATATTAAAATAACAATATTTATTTACTCAATAAAATCATTCTGTGGGCTTTACTGCCCACGGAATGGGGCAGACGGTTTGAGCAATACTTCAAACGATTCTTATTATTCTAACTTCAAGAGGAACCGGAGCCCGTAGAAATCGGAATAACTGAAGAAACTCCCGTATTTATTCAACAAGTCAACGTGAGGAAGGTTAAGTTTTATTGTGCAAATTGTTAATTGGAACCTCGAAATTCGGGAAGGGCTTCGTTGTAATTACACAAGAATCTTCTTTAACGTTCTTGATTAGTTTAACGAAACGTGGCAAATTCTCGGAAAGTGGCCGAATTGTTTGAGCAGTAACGATCATAACATAGCTAATTAGGTGCTTGCGTAAAATATTTTTTTGCATAATTCCTTAACGATATCCAATCCTGCTGCTGGTGTGCCTGGATGTCTTTGTGCAATTATCAATCTCAGATTCTCATCAAACCTCGTTACGTAAATTCAACTGTTCTTTCTGTTAAGAGGGGACGGTGTAACGTGAACAAATTACAAATAAATCCGGACTGGCCGCTCGGTTGTAATTCCGCCGAATTCGATGACGTCAGTCGCGTGACAACAAAACAAACACGTGTATGTGTGTGTGTTCTTGTATGTTTGTGTGCGATTATACGTTTATGTTCGTATGTTTAAGTAATACTTCATTTGTTTTAGTAATTTAGTAAGTTTTTAAAGTGAATGTTAAGCTTATGTTTAATTACGTTTTGGAATATTCGGAATGTTTTAATCTCAATTCAAACATATTGAAGCTTTTTGCAACCTATTTTTTGTTAATAGAAACGCACGCACACGCACACAGAAAGCGTGAATACTTTATTACAATTATAAACTTTATTACTAACGTGCTCTAAACCGCGCACGATTCTTTACGATGTTGCCCTTCAACGTTAGAATTATTAAAACATTAAATTATGGAGGAATCTCAAATATTGCACAAACATTACACTCGTCTAACATCCTTAGCACACGGTAAACACAGAGTAAACGAATTTTATTTCATCCATGTTTCTTAGACGCCCACGCTCTCTGAACCGGCGTGAAATACGTAAATATTACATGCAACTTCATTTCGCGTTTCCAGAATCTTTTACTGTAGCCACATTTTTAATATCGCTATGCTTGGTCTGCAGTTGTGTTAAAATACTTTCAAATCAACAGTTGTTAAACACTCGCATCACTTTTGAAATGCAAAATATTATCCGGAGTAAAGTAATGAAGTTTGTATAATTTCCTCGTCGATTAACTCGTGGTCTTCCTGATAAATATATTTTCGCTATAAACAAAAACACTACCTACTAATAACAATACATTATTTGATTGATAGAGAAAGTAATTTTATATACGGATGGCTAAAGGTATTTGATGAAAATTTTATTGTATTATTTCATTGGAACTTGATGGATCAGAAAACAAGATCTACTTTTATATAACCAATAAGCAATATCTATCCGTAAGTCATGAAGACAGGATCTATTGAAAAAAGTATTGTTTTTTTTTTATATTCTTAATGCAAAACAGGCTTGCGTTTGACTTCGAGCTAGCCTGTTGGTAAATGAGATGCAGTTTAGGCTATCTATTTACTATTATCGTGAATAATCGCAAATTATAAGTATTAAGAAAAGTATAGATCGGTAGAGTTGTATTGCTTAGTGAGTTACGTCTTACCCGAATATGGATTGGAAATAAACGAACTCTACAATTCCCTTAGCTTTCTTAAAACATTGTTATCATATCTCATAGGACATTATTAATAATGATAGTATATTGATATTTTTTGAGTGCTGAGTGAAGACTAGAGAGAATAATACAGTCAAGAACCACAACTTTCAAATAGATTACGTAAATCCGTCAATGAATCTGACTATAAAAATCCTCGTTTGTGTTCTACTAACCTTCCATTATACAGTTAATGTGATAGAAAGATTCCTAGGAAGCCTGTAAAAACACTGCTATTGCACCTGTTAGTATCTTCCCTTTTTCCACTTTGTGTAGGCTGTAGGTACACAGACACTGAAATAGAGGGTGTACCAAAACAAATATGGACAATAACAACAACACACAAATCGAGATAACTTTATAAAGGGTGATCCTAAAAATTGTTCGACCCTATATTTATTGTTACTTTGCCGGACTCGAATTTTTAAATATCACGGGACTGTTATTAAATTAGATTTACCGTGGTAACCAGGCAGCTGACAAACTGTTCTACATTATCCATTTTCACACCAATATACAGAACACCAAAAGACAAATACTCAGACAACCAAATGTTTGTGAACATTATGTAACATCCGTTTTATTTAATTTACACGATATAGACGACACTGGTACGGGTTATCTAACATACTTATTGCGTTTATCTATAATAACATCAAATTCATTACTCACATGTTTGAATCAATGTTACTTAAAAGATGACTGACAAATTTCTGTAAGAATTTTTAAAAATGTTCCTTAAGATTACAGGTATGCTTTAGGGTATAGGAGTATTTTTAGTTTCCGAATACAATAACGAGAAACATGTATGAAAACTTAAGTAAACCAGTACGGTGCACTGTGTTGCAAAATCTTCTCGCAGGAGATTTGTAACGGCGAAATAGTTGAAGGATTTAAAAAATACGCTAAATCAAGATCGGCTGGGCTTTATTTAATCTGTTCTTTTATTTTAAACTGAGAAGGTATGCTCTGCTTAGTACGAGATGTTAAACTACCCGTCTATTGCAACATTTATGACAGCTCGACGTATCACCGCCAAGGTTAATGGTTGTTTTAGGCAACAATAAAAACCGCAAGCGTCTGCTTAACGTGCCGTCACAAGGAAACGTTTGTGACGCCCGAAATACTAACGCTTCGATAACGGAAAGATCTGTTAATCAATTGTAATGTAAGCAGTGTTAGGCTAGTGGTTTTAAATTCAACTTCTCTGTCGGTCCGAATTCCATCCTGGCACGCAACTGTGACTTGTTATGTGCGTTTTATAATTAAAATTTAAATATCACTTGCTATAACGTTTAAGGATAATAACGTGAGGTAACCCGACTCCTTAGAAATGTTATAAAGTGTATAATATTTTCTGAGATGTGTGAAGTCTACCAATCCGCACTTGGCTAGCGTGGTAAACTGTGATCTAAATCCCTCTCAGTATGAGAGAAGACCCATTCGAGCCGTGGACCACTGAAAAAGGTTAAAGATTGGTAAATTATTACAAGTGCCTTAGATTTTAGCAGCCAATGTCTGAGTTCGCTCAAATGACACGCATTTCTCTATGATCACGTCAAAGGTGAAAGGAAATACGAGTATCTTAAGAGCACTAAGGAGCTTTAAAGCTCAATACAATTTTCTTTATCGCTTCCGTCTCTCAGTCGGCCTTCTGACTTTAAGTCTTCACATTCTGTGGTATATAAATATTCAGCAGGAGCACTATAACTACTTTTATTGTTTTGTATATGAATATTTGCTATCCAATATTGGCAAAATACGTATATTTCTAGAAATATTCAAAATTGACACGCAATCTTCGAACATATCAACGTTACATTGGTAATAAACTTATTAAATGCAACACCACTGAGCCGTTCTTCACGCTGTATTATATTATTGGAAGGTCTAGTCGCGTGCACGCCTCGGAAAATTGTACAAACACCTTAAAAATGCCCGGGACCGTTCTCGTTCCATTTCAACAGACCGGAAACAAAAGAAGAAATGTACATATGTCTTATTTATGTTTAAGTATCATGAAAATAATAATTCTGCTACCGATAGCGAGGATATGAGATAGGTTTAACCGGTATATGTAATTTTATATCACCAGATTATTGGCTTATTATATATATATATTATCATTAAATTAAAAGAGAAAAGTAGGAACTACCGGAAGATCTTTGTAAACAGAAGAAGTATTTGAGTAGTAGTAGTAGAAATAAGCTTAAACCATTCTGCATGTGCTTATGCTCAATTTTCCCAAAGAAATTGTTGAATGAACTTATAAATTATGTAGCGTATACCGTGGTAAGAGCAATAAGTTTTCATTGCGCCGCAATCCCGACACAGTTGCTTCTTTGTTACAACAGCCTTTATGAGGTCAATGCCCTAAGAAGGCATTGCCGTCCCATAAGAAAATTACTTCATAATTTTCAATAAATAACTATCATGGTTAAATATTATTTGAGGAATTTTCACACTCTAATATAAACGCAATTTACAAATAATGTAGTTTTACAGGTGCTGTAGTTTAATATCTGATTATAGATATAAGCGGAATAGACATGATTTTTTGAAAGAAAAATTTAACGAATACTATAAACATCCTAATTAATCTCAAATCACATGCATTGAAGCGTTCGTATGTTTCATTATTTGACTGTTTTATTTGTGCGTCCGGCGAGGCTCGACAATGTAACATTTGGAAACTCTGAACAGCAGAAATGTTTATGAAACGGTACAAAACGGGTACCCATTCGATTGAAATCTGAAACTGCTTCGTGTTTTATTAAGCTTCATGTAAAGTTCAGTTCACAAGAACACATGCCTTTGTTACGTTACATAAGCAATGATGCAATTAGTACCCTTGTCTATTTATAGAAATAAGCCAATCCCCAACAAGAGTAGGTCAAAACAAGAACAAAATAAATTAGTGTAACCGCGCACGCGACGCGCGCGCGATACCTCCTCATTATACAGCACACGTTTTACTTCCTTATTATGAAAACCGAGCGTTCACGAATATGATATCCCCGAAGGAGTAACCCACTTATAAGGAGGTGTGAACCTATTTTTATGGAAACGCCGGATTAAACGTACAGAGGCTATCGGCCCCGATGTTACTCTAAATCAAATATCAAGCATAGTTGTTTAAATCGTTCTTTAAATAATTCCAATCGAGCACATAACGTGGTCAACGTTATGTTTTCATCATTCATTGATAAATGAATGATGAAATGATGATGTAAATGATAATGATTCATCATCATTATCATTTACTAGGTATGTTATAGCGTTTCCTTGGCTGATACCGACACCTATTTAAAATAAACACAATTATTGTATCAAAGCAAAAAAAAACTCATCATATCCAGATAAATATCGATACATCCATATGTTCCTATGTCGGATTTATGTTGATCTTATTAGATGAATATACGGGAAAACTTTATTGAAAGGTTCTATCTCGTTTTGAAGTGTGCTCACTGATATTCGTTCGCGTGGGAAGAATAATATTCCTCTGAAGAGTCAAATAAAAGTTTACACAGAAAAACAATTTTGTCATTGACATAAAGGAACTACAATATAGAATATTAAATATTTAATATACCTTACTCGAGTAATACGATTTAAACGGATATAAACTGTTCGCTGAACGTATGAATATTAACAAAGCCGGGTCGTATAGTACGAGATAATAGTTGCGTAAGTTTTAAGATTGTGATGAGTTATGGTTCTACGAGGGAAATAAATGAACTGTTCTTATATTGCGCAACCGTACTTGAAGCAATACCGGGTAGAGAGCAGCTATTCTGGAGTGTTCTTGTAATGACGGGGCGGAAAACTTGACTCGGTATAGTAGGGGAATACATTTGCGTCGTATGAAGTTGAGAATCAACAGGCTAACTGACGGTAAAGATGGGAGAGAAATTTTCGTTGCAATATCTTAATTTCTTCTCCTTATTAGCCTATATTCCTTTTTAAGTCATTCGTAAATACATGTGTCAAAAAAGTTATTTGTATAATGGACAAACGATAATTATCCTTTCTCACGGTCTCAACAAAGTTCAAATTTCTGAACTTGAGCTTAGAAAATGGCGCCACAACAGTCTCAAAGTACGCCAATCATACCCGTGTTTCGGCATTGGATATAACTTACAAGGTTTGTTACTTTCCAATACAGTGTCACATGTCACAGCCTATCGTATCGGCATGTTTATGGACACGGGATGATGGCACGCAACACTCCCGGAGCGCGTCAACATTTGCCGGGCAAGCGAGCAATTTCTTTGCCGAAACGCTTGACATAAGTCACGATATTGCCATAATACCTTCACATACAGAGATAAACTCGATTATCATTATATTAATACGTGAAGCAAAAACTTTGAACCCCTTTTTACAGAAGTTGCGCGGACGCCGGAGTACGAAATTTCCCGCACTTATAGTTTATATATAGGAGAAGTGAAGAACGCTAATATTTTTCAATAATAATGCCTATACAATACATTCAATCAATAAATAAAACATTACACACACTAACATGCATTTGACGCACACAACCAGACGTTGTTGTTACACGCATACATACGAGTATGGTCATTTCATACAGTGAATGTCAAACAGAAAAGTTTTATTTGCCCCATTTAAATAACACATGAAATATACAAATTTATTATGGTCGAACTTCGACCACCGGGCGACAACTAGTCGTGTTAAATGTTCGTACTGGTTTCTCGAACTTCAAGTAAAATTAAGCTTTCCACTGACAAAAGACATACATAGAATTGAATAACTTCTAATCGATAATCGTTAATGAGATATACATATAATATAAGCTATATTATTTAAACGGAAACATTCTTAAGTTCCTTTACTATGTTTTTTTATTATTTAATCAGCGTAGGTATGTAAACTTACTATTGTAATTTGGTTTTTCCGTTTTCGTAGAACGAAAACAAACACGTTAAATCATAATACCACTTTATTTCAATCTCAATCCCCTTAAACGGTTGAAAGTCCGTAAAACTTTTTTTTAAGGTTTCATTTTTAAACGTGATGTCGAAAGGCCCGAAGTTGTTCTGTCGCGTAACTAAGCCGAGTTTTAAGTAACCCGTTGCCGACAGGTTGTTGACGAAACACGCCACTTAACCCCGTATAGAAGTCTTAGAAAATGTTTCAAAGGTTGTTCGTAAGCAAATCAAAAGGTCCGCCAATTTGTTGGGCAACTTTTTATTCCAGTGCGCTATGATTTTTTACATTTGCTAATTGATATTTGTGTTCGACTGTTTAACAAACAATTGTCGAAGGCAGCAGCGCCAAAATGTCGAACGCAGACCGATGGAGTGGAAACTGAAATTCAAATAATTACGGTTTCACTGCTTTTACGTAAATAAAACCGGCTAATTAACCTCCCACGTACTTTTCCTTTGAATAATATACTGTTTAAACACTTCCCTTTTCAATGTCATTGCTTTTTATTCGTTTCCTTTGTGGGTTTTGTTCGCATTATTAGTGTTTCCTATTCACGACGTTTTCTTTTGCCACCAACGTAAGACAAAGGACACTAATATTTCAGCACCTAACCATAGTGATTTTCGATAGCAATTCATAATGTTAATTGACTGCCTTTTGATTAGAAGCGAAGAGAAATGGATTCTGTTTTCACGTAGTTTTTTTTGGTATGAAAGTATTTTTCAGGTGAACTAATTAGGAGTTTCTGTTTGTCTAGTACCTAAAAGTCAAATTAAAATCTGAAGTGGCTTAATTATATATTATATTATATATAAAGCCCATAATATATAACAAAACTTTAGACTTCAGCTGTAAACTAAGAAATCCTTTAAACTGTAATATCCAAATATTAACAACAATTACAATAATTAATTAAATACATAATATACACTTGTCTATACATACTTAACACGTAAAATGTACACCAAAGTACGATTTGAAGTTAATTGTTAGAACTCTACCTCTTTTAAAGACGGAGTCGTGCAAGCGAAACTTGCCTAGGTATGGTGTATGGTGTATGTGGTAGGAATGGTTGCTAACACTCATTTTATTTTGTCAATACATTCATTCAAAATACAATACTATTCAAACAAACTATTTGGTTTTATCGGCATCTTAGTCCATTGTAAATTATTCCATTGTAAGTGACGTGCGGAAGATTTACACGTTTCCTTGCCCGGAGGCATCTCGAACATTCTATGATGTTTATTGATACCGGCAAACTTAGCGGTGTCTAGGAGTTTATTAGCTGTCTATACTAAAGTTGCATTGTTTGCGGTGTTGCGCTATGAGTTTGACATGTAGGGTCGGCAGGTATTACGACCGAACGCGAAGTTGCAGCTAAGTGCTATAACATCTACCACAAGTACGACAGCTGTAAGCTCTCAAGCTCAAGCTCAGTGTTTTTTTATATTAAATGGGACAATTAAAACGTTTCTGTTTGACGTTCAGTGTATGACATGGCATATGTATGCGTGTAACGAATACGTATGTATGATTGTGTGTGACAAATGCATGGTAGTGTGTGTATTGTTTTATTCGTTGATTTAATATACTTTATAAACATTATCATTGAAAGAATTAGGTGCTGCAATTTTCCTACATATCTATACCAATATATAAAGCTGAAGAGTTTGTTTGATTGTATGAACGCGCTAATCTCAGGAAATATTGGTCCGATTTGAAAAATTCTTTCAGTGTTAGATAGCTCATTTATCGAGGAAGGACTAGAGATTGCGCGGCTTCGCAAGCGTTGCTATTCAGAATTTCATAAAAGTGTTTGCTTCACATATGAATTAGCAGTAAGTATTTGTTAGTAGAGTGTTAGGTCGATTAGAGATGAATATTGTGTATTGTTTTTTAGATCGTAAATACAATGTACGTACCTCGCGACGTCGAGGGCTGTGCGGAAGTGGACGCATTGTTCTGCTGCGCCGGATTCACACCCTCGCGTTGACGATTTCCTATAAATAAAATTGACATTGTTATATTGCATTAACTTCGTCATGTCCCATAATACTTTTACATTCGTGCTGTTTTGAACTGGAATATTGGGTGTTCTTTATTTAAAATGTCATTAATCACTTGAAGCTGTTGTAGGCTCTCCGTGCACGCAGATCGCGAACGATTTGCAACATTAACGATCGCTAACGGTCAGTATTCACGAGATTTTGGGGGCAAACGGGTTGGCCCTTATCCCCAATTCACAGTGAAGCAGTGTGGTGCGGTATTATCCAGGCCTCGACAACTATAGACGACACCTGTCCCAGCAGTACGTTGACAATTTTCCTTTCTTTACATGTTTATCTATGTATACTCTACAGAAGATATTTGCAAGCATTCCAAGCCAATACCACAAGCGTTACAGTGATTCTTACAACACTTTCCATTTAGTTACGAGTATTTATTCACGCACGTTTGCCATTTCCCCTTACGACATTAATTTTCAAATTCGTTGCCATTAGATGCAACATTACCAACAGTACAAAAGCGACGCGTCAATTAAGCTCAAAGTCGATCAAGTCGCAATACGCAAATGATTCTTTCTGTGGATATCGCATATTCAGAGCCAGTTGCATTATTTTAAAACGAAATTTGCAAATATTCGAAATGTTAAAGGTTAAAGAGGCGCGGGGTGGGCGGAGGAGGGTGTAAAAATTTCAATAATGTTGGTACATTCACTAGTAAATATGTAGATGAAATAGTAAACGCTTACTAAATGCTCATCGTGCGTGCTTTTCGAAAGGCGATAAGAGCTACGAACTCGATAATTCAATCCGTACAGTATTTAGTCATTGTAACTTAGTGCTTAGTAGCAGCCACTGTCAGTGTCATATTGAACCGCAGCGCGACAGGGCCAGGGCAGCCATGGTGCGCCAGCTACAATCCAGATAACATTCGCGGACGTTCACACCCGTATGTACTATGTTAAATCTAGTTTTTGGTTCATCGTCACGGCGGGACTGTCCCTGGCATTTGAGATATCCTAACGCGAAGCGTAGGAAATTAAAAGCTTTATTTCATTTATGACACATATTTACGCGTTTCGGTGTAAAACCCGTTATTAATACATATAGTTATTAGTACATTGTTTTCGTATTTGAAATACAACGAATACATTTGTTTGGTAATTATCTGTCTTTTAACCGACAAATATTTTAAGCTCGAACGAAGCTTTAAGCTCCGATATTGCAGTATTAATTTGAAATATAAAATAATATATATTTTGTAGACTACACAACGTATGCATACCGAATTTTTACCTAATCATTTCACTTGCCTACACAATCAAATGTGCTCATCATGTGGTTTCAAGTGGGAGTAGAAACGGCCTGCGGCCTCACAGTCAATATATCTAGCCAGCACATACGGCACATCTAATGTGCATGACATTAAAAGCATCGCATGAGGGTCTCAACAATATACCGCGTTACGACGGACGACAATTGTACTATCTGTTATAGATATGGATCTCAAGCCCGAACTCGACCCATTCATGGTTGGTTTTCCAACAGCGCATGACCTTGGCCGACTTTTAAACCACTTCGTCTCTTCCACAATTTTCCTTGTACTATGTCTCGTTGTTTGCAAAATTATTTTCATTAACACTCAACGATTCTGTACGAACATTCGCTGTAGTAAATATGCAAAGATTGATTCTATTCAAGATCTATATGTATCTTGACATACTGTCGTGGGACATTAAACCAATTTTTTTTGGAGAATAGCGTTCCAGCGATGCACAAGAGAAATACTCGTACCAAATTCTTTGGAAAAACATTTTTTTTTTTATCTTTATCCCTATTATTATTTGCCATGCGAGTATTTTACAGTACACATCCATCGAAAACCTGCACGGAAAGCGCTGATTACGTTAAAAATTGGTAACGCTTTGATTATCCCAATACGCCCGAGATGAAACCGAGTGAAGGTAATTTATTCACATAAAAAGCGGACCGCTAATAAAGTTCTTTAGGAAAAAAACGGCATAATCGAAGCGGATAAACATCGGCCGTTATCAAGCGATCGCGTAATTAACAATTAACACTGAACTCGACCCGCCAAGCCTCGTTCATAGAACGAACTTACAAAATTCAATATTGCTATACCGATCAAAATATGTCTATCAAGCTTTAAGACAAAAGACAAAAACATTTATTTGCACAAATATCGGTACATTCGAAGATCTTACAAAGTTATTAGTTCAATCCATATTTTGCCTTTTACGGCGTAGAAATTAGTGATATAAGCTTATAACATATTCACTAGCACTTAGTTTTATAACAAACTTAACTTATATTTTTGGCGCGATATTTAAATTCTACACAAAACCGTCTGTTCGGTGCCCAATATTGTATGTTATACTTATATCAAAATTCGTAATATACCGGGGGTTTACATAACGATAACTACATGTAATTGTATATACTACATACTACATGTAATCAACTATATATAATCACATGTAATTGTGTTGTAACCACTAGCAAACCGAAATAAATATTAAAAAAAAAAACAAAGAAAATAACAACACTTGGTGGCCAACAGGTACTGGCTCGGGCTCACCGCCGGCTGGATCGCCGCCCTCGGCATGCTGACGGCCGCCTCCGCCCTGTACCTGGTCGCCTACAGCGTGCTGTCGCGGCCGGGCACCAGTTACCATGGCGACCGGCGCACCGGTCACCATGGTTACCGCCAGGATTGACATTTGACAGTGACGCGCGCATTAGTGTTCAGTGTTTTGTTTTCTCTCCCTCTCTCTCTCTCCCTCTCTCGCTCTGTAACGGAGGGCTATTGCACACGAATTGCCGTGGTCGTCGGTGTTAGTTGTAAGCGTATAGAAACGTGGCCTCTGTTTCGTTGGTCGTTTATCTATGGTCGGTTATGCCCCGAAGCGGTTACTGAGTATTTAACGCCGCCGAGTATATTCATCCGAGCGATCACAGATCCTCCCGTTACTCCTTAGGGATAGCTGGTTGGAGTGAAATTCACCTTGCATGCAATTGTGAAATCAACGCAAATTTACTGTTAATTGCACTCTAGTTGCATGTGAGTTTCATTCGCCGGGTTCGTTGTTTTATACCTTTTTTTTATATAACATGGAGGCAGCAAAAGAGTATGACGGGTCGAATTAAGTTGTGGCGAATAAAATTTCACTCCCCCCATCAAAAATCATTAATCGTAGATTCGTATGTGTTTATGTTAGGTGCACTAGCGAAATCCGGTAGCTAACATATTTATGGAAACACTATTTATATACTAACGTCAATCATGTTAAACTATCAACAAAAAGAAATATAGTTTTACATGTAAATTAATGTTAGTTAGGCTACGGTTATGATATTTTTATTGCGCTATTCGATATCAGCTGTTTTGCATTGAAATGATTATATATAATTGCTTATATACATGTGTAAATATATAAATGATATTATATCGAACCAAGGCACCATGAAATATTGACAATTGAAAATCGCTTTACCGTTGACTAATTAAATACCTTGCAATGTACTCATGTGACATGTTAAAAAACCCACAAGGATTCTGTATTAGAATAAAATGTAGCAGTGGCTGAGAAGATATTTATCCGTGAAAATCATTATTAGATCGACTTACACGCGTTTTTACTAGTATAAATATATATAGGTACCGTTTCTGTAACCTGAGGCCTCTTGCCCCTCATTTATTAGGAAAGTATTAAAAAGTGAATGTTTAGCAATTGTGTGAAGTATTTTGTACTAGACTAGGCGCGTCGGTCTTAAGGGCTTTGAATGTGTATATTATCATGTTATCGTCTAAACCGCTTCCGAGTGGACAGTACTGTTTAAGCTCAGATACGCGGCTATATGTATAATAGTAATTTATTTAGGAAAAAGAGAGTTGTTTTAATTTTTTTTTTTTTATTATACATAGATTTATATAAATGTGCTGTAACTAAATAACGAAAGAATTGTAAACAGTTTGCTAAAAGCTTTCCTCACTGTTCATACAATCCATTATTAATGACATTCGACAATTTAAATTGGGATTTATGACACATTGACAGCGCTCGGGGTCGTTTTTCGATCGTATTTTGTTCGATGGACAAAGTTCACCAAATGCACGCGAACGGGATACGGTCGAGAACTGTACCCTGTTTCCTTTTACTAAAAGCCGGTCGATGTTCTTAGGCTATGTTAAATATATAGATAAATATATATTTGTTTAGTAGCGCTTCGTTAATTGCGTATGTGATTGTTATTAAGTTAACCTCCTCGGCTACTTTGATGGCAGGAATCCTACACGCGTACCGGTTAGAAAGAGGATGTGTTGACCGTCACGTCTCTTTCTATTTTACTCTATGGAGGTTGACCATAAACTATGTCGGAGGCAACCGTGTGCGACTTTTTCTAGGCTAAGTCTATTGTTAAGACGTTTTCACACTTAGATGTTGATCGGTGTTTTAATTATTGTAATACCATTTCGAGGATTTAGCGATAAAGTAATATATAATCATTAGAATCAATGTATAACTACAATAATATTGCAATTACCAATAGTTGTGACTTTTTGTCTTTTACAAATCCTTGCATATTCACAGATGATAAAGCTACCAGCAAAAAATGATATAGTGAATGTTGATGTTTTAAAATGTAATTTTCTCGATGAATTGTGACGCTAATTTGTTTACATTCAGTTATTTCTGTGAATATTTTCACTTTACCTTTAAACATTACGTTTAATGTAAAGTGTTTTTGTTATAAAAAAAAAATATCCTTTATTTACATGGTATTATTCTAAACGTTTTTCTCTCTTTATAAATTGTCGTAGTTTAATGATATAAATAAAGAGATGTCGTTAGTCCAATGTTTTATTTAAACAAGATAACATACAGTGCACAGTGGCCACAATATTGAAACGCATTGCATATGTAAATTGTAACAAAACGATTCTTATCACACCATCGTTGTTGGTAAAAATGATATTTAAAATATTGTTTATTCCTTATCAAATAACTGATACATTTGTGTTAAATGTTATACAAACAATGTTGTTTCGATAAAATAATTATATTATATCTTTATCATACATGTCTCGGAGAAGTGATGAAAGTAGGCACAAGGTCTATAAACTCAGATTCGAGACTAATTGTTAC
>DWQT01001279.1:0-17450 GCA_018244895.1 Myscelus amystis hages
TATTCTTCTTTAGGCGCGTTATGAAAAATTGATGAGAGTGAAATTTTAAGATACGTCATTTTTTTTTCAAGTAACAGCATGAAGTTGCAGCGGTTGCAGCGTCGAAACATCAGTCTGAAGTTAGTTACTGATCAGTGTGAATAAATAAAAAATATATCGGCGTTTATATTCATTCAATCGTATTTATAGCGGTGATAGATTTATTGATCATTTAACAGAAATAATTATTTATTTTTTTAAATTTCAAAACAGTGATTTTATATGATGTGATGTCGTCAACAGCATGTTGGCTTTTCCGCTATCGGAAGAGGTGAAACTCTGCTGGTTGATGTAGTCCACTCAGCTTTTTGAAAAAATTATTTTTTTGTTGTTGTACGAATGTTTTATGTTTGTTTTACTTGTATTATATTTACTGGAGGGGATGGTCGCTCAGCGACAAAGTCCACAAAATAAATTTAAAAAAAATAGCGATGAACACAGGCGACAGTCATGCCACCAAACACTATAAAACTGTAAGGATATAACTGTTACACAGATTTTTACAAAATGGATTGCCATATTTGTGCTTATGTTCCGTTTTTCATCAGGACGATTATTCAAAAAGGAATTTGCGTATCTGTAAATGCTTTGTATTTGAAATAATTGTATTTGTGTGCCAATTAATGAGATATGTAACATTTTATTACCGCTCTCCCGGATGTAGGGTACAGATGCTGAAGGGTTTAAGGCAAGAACTTGTTTATTGTATTTTGCAAACTTTTCCATACATCGCGCATGACTTACCACTCAATGTTGTTTGTCATATTTTTTTGTGTTTTAATTTTAATTCTTTATCAGCACGCATTTCCATAGACAATTTAACCGATTCCTTTACCAGGCTACTGTGATTACTTCAAACAGAGCCTCTTAAAATACGTAATACACATAAGCATACACCCACCATATCAATGTTTCAGTGCAATTAATGTTCGCGCCACAAATATTCACTACTATTACTGCGTATGGTGATTAATAAGGTCAAAATGGATCAAAGTAGGCATTTCATCATATCAATTCTATACTTACGAATTTTAAATAATTGAAACTGGAATTTCGCTGTCCAAAAATTCGCTCACAAAATATGACGTTATGCCGATAATCCACTTACATTTTCTTGCTCTCTCTCTCTCTCACATGCATTGTGCTAAAATGAAAATCAAATGTTGTCTGACTCGCCATCTACCTTAAAAGCGATCTCTAAATGATTTTCCCCTTTTCCAGGGTACGGAAGCAGAGCCGTTCATCAACAAGCTGCGCAAGGGCGCCACCGCGTCCTCCACGAAGGTGACGAAGTCGAGCAACAACAACAACAACTGGAGACAGAAGCACGAGGAGTTCATCCAGGCGATCCGCGCCGCCAAGCAGGTGCAGGCCCACCTCAGCGCTGGTGGTACGTATACTTACACCTGGGGCCTCAGCGCGAACCTCTATAGACGAAGTAGTCGTACGGTAAATGGTAAAAAATCATAGATCGTACAGCGCCCCTATCGTGCGTAAATGGAACTAATTTTGCGAAGTGCTCTCGACTAAGGCTTGATCTATGCTTAGATCATTAAACGTAGTTTGGACAACGGATTTTGATACGGTTTTTTTAATAAAGTGATTCAAGAGGAAGAATTATATATGTATGTTAACTAGCTTTTGCCCGCGGCTTCGCACGCATTGCAATTCAGAATTTCCTAATGGCAATTATAAGTAAAAACGTAATATATGAATCTAGATATTCCAAAGATGGCAGACGATTGTCATGGTATAGGGAAAGAGGTATTGTTTTACTCCGAATAGAACGCGTGCGATGCCGCAGGCACAAGCTAGTGTAACAATAAAGTAAACATTCGAAATGTTTACAGCTGTAGTATGACCCATTGATTTCATAGACAAGTGACAAGTGACATCTGTCATAATTACTGATACATAAATGTCGATTAAGTTGAGCTTCTGTGACAGGTAAACTGAGCGACCTGCCGCCGCCACCGCCGTCCGAGAACCCCGACTACGTGCAGTGCCCGCACTGCAGCCGCCGCTTCAACCAGGCGGCCGCCGAGCGCCACATCCCCAAGTGCGCCAACTTCCAGTTCAACAAACCGAAGCCGGCGCCCAAGAAACGGTAACCGCGTGTACGCAGCGTCCCGTGGCCAAAGCTTGTTTTAACGCGTAATTGACATTCTGTTCCAAATTTAAATTTGTATCGCGTGTACGATTCGAATTTCAAAAACTTTGTCATAGCTAACAAATGTCAATCGTTCGCTTGCTCGTCGTTGTAGGGTGATTTTTTTGGCTGTAATACTAATTTAGAACCCGATACTGATATATTATTGAGTATTTGTCATTTTATATTACTAGCTCTCTGTTTATACAAGTTGTAGAACTAAAGTAGTGCTTAGTGTTGTATTCGATCTCGATAGATGTCTCTGATATCAACAAAAGGATATTTGAACTAAAAAACTGTTAATTTACAATCATTGTTAGTACGACTATCATATTTTCGTCTAGTGTGAATAACAATAGCTCAGTAAAAATGTGGGGTCGTGATAAACTCTATCACGCGTACTTGCTAGAAGACTTATTTCTGCGAATGCTTTTAACCGCTGTCATGTTCATATATTGTGGGTTTTTGTCATATTCGTACCTAATTATCCGGTATGATTCATGCCGCCAATGAAAGATCATTAAACTAGTGCCGTGGATACTTGTCGTTTGTCTATGGTTCAATGTGTCAAATAGCTGTCTAATGAATAACTAAAGTACTAATTAAATTGAAGAACTAATAGATTTAAATTTAACTCTATATCTAAGTGCATACTATGACCCCCAATGGAGCAAGTAAATTTAGATGGAAAATTAACGATTTTTTAAACCAAGTTATAGAAAAACTTTTTTTAATCCTTATTCCTTACATCGGACTTAGTATTACTTTAAGAGGAAAATAATTTATGTATTTTTAATATTAGATAAACATTCCCATATAGGAAGAAATTATCTGAAACTAGTGGATAATTATATATTGTACTTATTACTACTGACAATGCCATGATTAATCTTTCGAATTTCGAAATAACGACAAATGTAATGTGATTTAAAAAAAAATTGTAAAAGACAAGCTTTTAAATTGTTAATGTTAAAAATGTTTGACTGCGACCTCGTCTTATGGTAAGCGAAGCGCAGTCAAAGTGAGGCACGCTTGCCCAAAAATGTTATTTGGATTTATTAAATTATACTCATTATCGTATAGGGCGTTTTATTAATTATTCACCTTGTTTATTCATAATTTCATTTGTAATTCACCTTCTCTCGTACGACAGGTGATCGTGGACATAAAATACAAACTCCAACAGGAGGGTCAATTTCTACACTTTTTTATAAAGCAATAATGAATCTCTTTTAAATTACTCTTTTTAGAAACATGTTGCACCTAGATAACTAGATAACTATCTACAGATGTTTTCTATACTAATATTATAAAGAGTAAAGATTTGTTTGTTCGTATTGAACAGGCTCCGAAACTACTGGACCGATTTCAAAAATTCTTTTACCATTAGAATCCTACATCATCCTTGATGTTCATAGGCTTTATTTAATACTAGCTTTTGTCCGCGGCTTCGCACGCGTTGCAATACAGAATTTCTTAATGTCAATAAGAAAAAATGTAATATATGAATTTAGAAATTCCAAAGATGCAGCAAATTTTCACGGTACAGGGAAAGGGCAATTGTTTTATTCCGCATTAAACGCGCGCGAAGCTGCGAGCAGAAGCTAGTCTGCCAATAAAGTTAATATGAAAATGGCTGCTACTTGGCCACGTGAACTGGCTACGTGGCCACTGAACGTGCTCACTAATCCGGTATATTAAAAGTTTTATTTTCTGTTCATCTTCAAGAGGCTCACATTAAGCAACCAACAAATCTTTCATTCAAAGCCTCGAGGTACATATTGTGGAAATAAAAAACGTGAGAATGCTCAAAAAACTTTCATTGTTCGCTATTTGATAACAGTTAAATGCAGAATGCGCATGTTCGCCGCGTTTACAATGCGGCTGAAGCGGGGCTCCTTCACGAAATTATTCTTCAATTCTCCACGGCCTTCTTGGGCACGTACGACAGTATGAGCGTCTCTTTCCCCGGCACCAACACGTCGTCGCTCTGCACGCTGTAGTTGACGCTATAACTGGATATAAAGAAAAATCATCATTAGCGTTGGAAATACGAAATAGAACTGCATTTGCATTGTATACGAAACACAATGAATACAATTTTGAATAAATATTAGTGTATTAGTCATTCCAATGACTACCCTTTTTATTGAGTTGCTGTCACATTGACGTATGGAATGTCAAATTTTGTATTTCGAATTTGGTATGCTCTTGAACCGACCAATCAAATGACTCACTGACAAGTGCCAGTTGACGTACGATGCTCGCCATCGGAGCGTAAAAAACTTGGACCCGCAAAATTAGTTCCCCATTACTGGCACTAGATGGCGCTGCTTCCATTCCATGCCAATCCTCGTTTACGTGAACATAAGTAGGTCGTAACTGAATGTGTTCGATGGTACACGAAGATAACATTAGCGTCTCACTTGGAGGACGGCGGCGCGCGGTGTACGGTGAGCGTCGCGGGCAGCGCGGCGTCCGCGAGCGGGGCCAGCGACGCGCGGCGCAACTCGTCGTACGGGTTGTACACGCCCACGAAGCCCGTGTGCCCGGTCTTCCATCTGCACACACATATACATCATGTAGAAGACAGAGAACATCCAGCGCTCAATATCGCTATACCTCTCTATCCTTAACGAAACGTGAAAGCGGCACACGTTACAGTTGAGGCGCCTGGGTTAGAGGAAAAATATCTCCACTGGGCTCATCAACACTTCGATCATCAATACATCGAAACAAAACTGACATTTTCATATTCAGACACAACTGTGGCCGCTGTATTGTTCAATTTTAGGCCTTAATTGTATTGCACATTAATTGTATCGAAAAGCAAATAGTAAATCAATAACATTTGATCATATCTATACTGATAAATACAATTGGAGTGTCTGTTCGTAAAATTAAAATAACCAATACATATAGCAAAATAAAAATTCATTACAATTTTTGTCTGTCTGTTTGTTCCGAGTAAACTCTGAAACGGCTGGACCGATTTTGACAGGACTTTCAAACTCTGAACCGGCTGGACCCATTTTGACAGGACTTTCACTGGCAGATAGCCGATGCAACAGGAAGCAAATTAAGCTACTTTCTTTTTAAAAGTATAATAATAACTTTTTTGTTACATTCGAACGGGGGTGAAGCCGCGGGCGCCGCTGGTCTTCAATAACAATGTACGTATCTATACTTCTATACTAATAATATAAAGCTGAAGAGTTTGTTTGGTTGCTCGATTGTTTGAACGCGCTAATCTCAGGAAATATTGGTCCGATTTGAAAAATTCTTTCATTGTTAAATAGCTCATTTATCGAGGAAGGCTATGGGCTTTATAACATCACGCTAAGATGAATAGGAGAGGAGCAGCAATAAAAAATATTGCGACAACGGCAAAATTATTTATATGGCAAAGCAACGTTTGCGGGGACAGCTAGTGTGATATATGTCTGTACACATATTACATATTACATCAAATATAACACGTACTTATATGTATATATACGAGAAGAGTAATACAGTAGCGTTGTCGGCAAGAAATCGCCAATCGCGATTTAAACCCGCTCGTCTGCTCTACCCCAGGCCGATTATTATCGCCAATCTTATAGCTGTTCCCTCGTAACAATACATGTTTATAGGACACCCGATGGGCTTCTGAGCCGTTCCCCTTTTTTACCTGTTCCGTAATACCTCTAAACTGCTCATAATACGTTGCCTCTAATAGATACTTAGGTTTCAGAAGGAGGCATTTCGATTTTAGAGGCAATTTCGCCTTTTGTTCGCAATTTACGCTAAAGATTTGGTGAATTGGATAATTTGTACAGGTACTGAACATTTAGAAAATAATTCATTTCGATTTGCGAAATGAATGTTTGTTAGTGTTGAAAGTAGTCAACATTTAATTTTCATCTTAGAGACAAAGGTTATCACGGCCCGAATCAGTTTCCACGTCCCGAATCTTTTTAACGTGCGTTTTAAGGCGAGCGGCAAATGTAAACGAGCGTACATTAATTCGATAATGCATTACGAACACTGAAACACAATATATGCATTCGAAAAAATATTATTATGTCTGTTTGTACGAATTTGATGTAGTACATTGTAACCGTTTTACTACGTTTGCCATTTTATCCCCCTGACACATTATCGTGATCGTAAGTATATGCCGAAATCATGAAAACGGTGGAATTTAGCGAAACAGCAACATTTCACGTGGAACGTAAATACAGAGACTGGTACTTCCGAATTTAAATGACATTTACGTAAGTAAAGAGCGTCTTCGTCGTCTGGCCCCGCCATTTCTAAAGTTTAGCGTTCCACATTCAAATTTGAAGTTTTCTCCACCGCCGTTCGTGGAATCTCGAACACTAGCGCGTCTTGTGTTCGGAATTTGAATATACCAGGGATGTGCCCTTTGTTTTGACTGGAAACGAAACACCTGTAAGTTTTTAATTTTTCTGTGTGCACTTCGATTTAGAAGTCTTTTTAATGGTTTCATAGAATTGCTGACAACTTTCAAGATTCCATTAGATTAAGTTTCGTGCGATATATTTGTAGATATGCAAGTACTTCGCTTTTTTTAACGAAGTTTTTTTGGAGTGTTGTTCAGGCCTCCCGCAATTTTGTTAGACTCATGTCCAGCAATGTTCCTTTTCAATTTTACTTTTTTCCGACTTACTGTTCCACATCTGGACCCAGGTCTTTTTCATCGTAAGAGAGTTTATGTAATTTAAGGTTTTTTTCTGTTAATTAATAATCTGTGTATATCATACGTAAACTCCTAGACTGTTGCATTAGTTTTTTTTCTATTGTAGACGTAACACTAATAGCAAAATTTGTTTTTGCATTACTTTTTAGAATCGTTTTATTTTTCAGCTTTATGAATACATGTGACAATTGTGCAATAATTGTTAGTAGACAATTTATGACTAGTGGTTGCCCATCTAAAATTATAAAAAAAAATCTAAGTACTGACCGCAACCTGTTTGCTTAAACTTACGGATAGTTTATCTGCGAACGATTCCGTGTTACAAAGCGCTTAAAAAATTACATATTAAAATAAAATTAAAAACACCCACGTTCCGGCGCTATTAACGTAATGGTCCACGCTGGCCATTACTATGCTAATTGATATATCGGTCTCAACACCGCACACTTGAAGCAATGACGTGGAGTGCAAAGGCCTTTAAATCGATATTCGGGCCGTACGCCGATATTAAATATGAATTTTATAACTAAACTAGCCAGCTATGCAGCTTGAGTTTTAATACAACTTTAAATTTTAAGAATGTATTCTTAAAAACTCACCCAAACGACAAAGAATCATGTACAATTTATTTAAAAATCATTGATTTTATGGAGGTACCTATTAAGCGACGGGGCACTTACAAATTGTTGACTATTATATATTTATTGTTAATCTGCTACTGGCTCAGAATAGAGCTCCGTTTAGAACACCTGGCGAGTATCTAAAAAGCAGCGAGTATGTAGCGAGTATGTAGTAACTTAAGCAAAAACAAAATTATCTTTGAAAACTGTTATAAAAAGACCTTTGTCATTACAAGTGTAATTAGCTGCTAGGGAAAATTTGTTTAATTTAATATTTTGTATTACCAACAATTTTGGCACAATCGATATACTTATATAACCTATTTACCGTTACAATTAAAAACATTGTCCAGACTTCCAGTACGCATGCCTCTGCATGAGCCGGAAGTGACTTTATTCTTGTAGAGCCAACTTAAACGCAGCGTAGAAGCCTGTAGAGGAGAAGAGAGATAGATGCAGTCTACCCTCATTGCAGTCAACTAGGTAACCAGTTGCATAAAGGAGTATCCATATGATCGACTTTGAAATTCTATTCGTGGAGTTAAAAAACTATGCGTTAATGTTCAAGCAATAATACTAAATAACAAGATGCGTCGCCCTGAAGTTGCACATAGTGTTAAAGTAAATCACGTTGAAGGTACATAAGCTTGTAAATATTCCAAAACTTCTGCCATAGAGCATAAGACAATATAGGTATGTAAAATATAGGTACATACGCGTTCGGATAATATGTGTAGAGTCAAAATAAAAGTAAAAACATATAAAATCTGAATAGTGGAAAGCTTTTATCTGTAATCTTTAAAATAGCAACCGACAGTAATTCTGTTTGAGGATTTCAAATAAAATCACAGTTACAAAATTCACAAAACGTTTCGCATATGCAATTTCAATTTGCAAAATCATCGGCGTGCAATTTTAAAAAAGCACCATCCATTTTCTGTATAAACATAAAGCGTTGTACAATTTTTATTATTCTACGATGGCTTTTATTGTTTTTCCATGAACGAAAGTCAAAGAGAAGCTATACAGGAAATACATAGTAGACCATAACGCAATGTGTAAATAGGTAAATAGTAGAAACTTCAATAGGATATTGGAACACATTTTATGTTACCTCATTTTACGCCTTTTTAATATAATTGCTTGTATCAAATATTACCGTTGCCACTTAATCTGAGTTGAATAATTATACATCCACAAATATAAAAAAAAAAACACACGAGAGATGTCAAGGGACACCCGGATGGAACGAAGTTCCTTTCGATTAATTAGTGAAGGAATTGTAATAAAATGTTAGTTCTTTTAATTGGCAATACTAGTGTGTCGGACAACTTCCGTCTGAATTTTCTGTCTGATTTTTTTCCTTCTAGCCTCCTTCGCAACGCGCTATAAGAGACCTCGTTCCAAAAAGTTAGAAAAATATAGCACAACATGGACTGCACGACCAAGGTTAAATAAAGGAATGAAATCAAAGGAAAACAAGTCGTAACTCTCAGCTATTACAGCTAGCTAGGAACATTAAGTACCATATATTTACCATACAGTTATTGCGCCTATTAATCTGGCTAGATCTACGCTAGCCCGCGGTGCTCCTTCGACGATTACGTCCGTAATACAGGCGCCTATTAGAGACGTTAAAATTACACCTCACCCGTGGCTAAATACCCACTAGCCAGGGCTGATGTTTAGTGCACACGACACGACGAGTTATTTAAATGACATTAATCTTATCTGTATTTAAGCTAGTTATAGTCATTTTTGATTTATAAAAGTTTGGGGTAAAATATGGATTGATCAAATTATTTACCATCACGCCAGATCACTAAAGGGTAGGCGGAAAGAACCGCATGCCATATTGAATTGTTGCCAGATTCGTTACATAACCAAAATATATTATAATCGGTTTGCGTAACCAATGTGTAACAGATGAATTAATATTTAAATGTCCACGTGTGGAAAATATCGAGAGCCGTTACAGATCGATACAGATAAATTAAACAGCGTCTTATTCTAATTGGTCGGCGAATGATTACGAATCGACACGTCCACCGACACCGTCCACTATAAACCGCTGCTCGCGTATTAAGGAACGTGGGCGATTGAACTACACCAAATGAATTATCGATATTTTATGCCGGGAAGCCGACATCTTAATTAGAAACACGCTAAACAATAGCCAATCGGTTCGCGGCGCTGCGTTATTTACGTCGATATTCGTTAAGATCGTACCGAATTTCGTTTCGAAATTAATAGTGACACTTCGATGTTAATCCTACGTTATACATTTATATCTTGTTCGTGGTTTTTATTCCAATACGTTTAGTAATTTGTAAAGAACTCAATTTCGTTTCGTAATTAACATAAAATATCGTAAACGACCTTTTTAAAATTAAACGCTCCACCTATTTTTGTCTTGTCTGCGTAGTGATCTTCATAAAATGATTAAAAGTGTGGCTGATCATCTTAAATACTTAACAGAGCCAACCAATTTTCAGGCTCTCCAGACTGAATAACGTATGTAAACTTTTTCCGTATTAGTTAGTTAATTCCGTATTTGCTTTCTCAGAACAATACCAAGAGCATTGTATTGTGAAGGTTCGGATTACTGGAAAGACGAATATAATTATACTTTATAAACCCTATAAATTAATAACCTTACTACGACTACAATTGAATGCTGCACTACAAGTTATCTGACGAAGACGCTGAGATGATCTTTCATAGTCCAGAAAACGACCTAAGAGTTAATGATTTAATCAAACCGTGATCTGACTTTATTCAGAGGGCATTCTAAATGTAAAGTGAAAAACTAGATGCAACGTTATTTTCCGTCGAAACCTTAGCGGGATTACATTAACGTCTTGGCGCACTAAACTGTTAAGAGTTATTTTGTTCGTTCCTCTAGTAATAAATTATGGCAGAGCGGGCGCTGGGTTAAGTCTTGAATTAATTATTTTCTTTTCGCGCAGACACTGACGATAGTTTTACAGAAGATAAATGGAAGGGAAATCTTAATAGTGATTAGTAGTTTTCCGGACAATATATCAATGGAAGAAGTATCAATGTTTTTATCAAAGCTGCATGCTCGAAAAGCGCTAATGGATCGCTTGAGTAAGCTACCCGACACCCTTAAGGCTTCGCAGGATTGAAGACTGAGTAATCTTTTCTTGATGTATGTACTCATTTAAATTCGATATCTTTTCTATTCATCTCATATTGCATTTTGTTATTGTTAAAATTGTTTAATAAAAACAATAATAATATAATATTAGTTTACTGACAGAGCTAAGCCACATACATGGAAATGCAAAAGAAGAGGTTGAGTTCCTAGATCTAAGTGTCGATCCTATCATGAGCAGGATGGCTATCTGAGGGTTTATTGAGTAGAAATCCCACATGCCCCGAACACCTCGCCCAAGGGTTGATAGAAGTGTTTCGATCAACCAAATCAATCAACCAAAAAAGATATTTTTTATAAATAAAATTTAAATATCACTTGCTAAAACGGTGAAGGAAAATATCGTGAGGAAACCTGCATACCTTAGAGATGTTATAAGTTTGTATAATATTTTCTGAGGTGTGTGAAGTCTACCAATCCGCATTTGGCCAGCGCGGTAGACTATGGTCTAATCCCTCTCACTATGAGAAGAGACCTGGTCCAGCAGTGGACCATTAAAGGGTGAAAAAAAAAAATCTTCGTTCCATCCGGGTGTGACTTGATCCTTGACACCAGAGATTGTGTATTATCGTTTCTTTGTTCGATAACGCCCTGCAACCGACAAAAAATACAAAACAGATGAATGTTGCGACGTACTCGTACATAGATCGTTTGATCCGTAATCTCTGAACTAAGACACCACTGCTGCTGTCAACTCGTTTTCTTATTAAATCAAGAAACAACACTACTTACGTAATTTAAAATGACATGCGGTTTTATGGTCTTTGTGAAATTAAAGTTAGTGTCTCTGTAGGTCTGTTTCGTCAGACAATGTTGTTGAAGTAAATGAATTAACATAATTTCACAATTTTTTTGACAAAAATGTTCTTATTTTTCTTTATCCTTCTTACCTAACTGACACGTAACGCGTTTACGAAATACGGACATAATATCGACATTTTGTACGAACAAAACCAAGAGTAGAAAAAGTTTACGATTAACATTGTTTATTGATTGTTTACATATTTTTATGCTATCTTATGCTATCTTCCTACGTCATAGCGTACTTCTTTAGCTAGGACACTTATTGGGAATTTACAAAAAAAAACTATATCTGTAAGCAATTTTTATGTTCTAAGCAAAATCGGACATTAGCACTCTGGTTACCACAACACAGCTTCCGTCTAATTTGAGATCAAAACGGTGGTGTGAGTGTTAAGATATTATAAAGCATATCGACAACGAATCGGTAAAGTGATGCGGGAAACACACAAATTGTATTTATGCGAAAATCACTGCGGACAAGGAAAAGGTAATTCTTTAAGCTTTGGGAAATGATTAACGTTGTTAAACAATGGTCGTTCATGTAAATGCCTTTTTATTTTCCGCCTACTTGTCTTACATTGAACAATAACGAGTATTATCTACTCGAACTGGTTTAATTGAAGTAATCGCTTTTGGAATTAACGAACCAAGAATGATATAGCGAAAAATGCGGTTTTTCTAACGATACGTTGCAATACTACAACTTGTTGACAAATCAAAACCGCAATGGCTAAAATTAACAGCAAACCATTAACAAATTTGGATCGTACAAAGGTAATCATTGTCGAATTTACATGACGTCGATATAATAAGCTTATCAGCAGTTACCGCAACTAAACAAATTCATTTCGGTATACCAGTAGACATTTTGCAATAAAGAGAAGGTATGGACTGCTCGATAAAACTTTTATTGCGTTGGGTAAGAAATTTTGGTGTTTTCCTTCTCTTTTTTTCTTTTTCGCCAATCATGTAACATTGTGAAGTAACAGCGCGGTAATCGCTAAATTGTTACTGGCAACATTTCGTTGTGACAGCCGTTCTATATTTGAATTGTTTAAAATTAACCGCCCGGAAATAATGACACTGGCAGTTTTGTGACGGAAACGTATTTAAGAAACTCGGTGATAGCATAGAGATATAGAACTCGGCCTCACAATTTGGGAGTTAAATAGTTCAAAACGTATTGAATTCTCAAATTTGAACGAATACCGTTGAGATTCATTTTATATCGATAGAGACACAATGCACAAGACACGATACAAATTAGCCGTCAATTCCATCAACACTATTTTAAATTGCGCGATATTATGGATGGACGCGCGGGCCTCCACCGATGCACCATACCTAGAGTGTTGTCTATGGAAGCACAGGGCAAGTTGTGGATTAACTGTAAACCAAAGATATTCGAATACCGTGACCGTGAATAGTCTACGGAATCACGCATCGTTTAAAGCCACTTAACTGACGTAAGGTTGCATACAATGTAGTTATTGCTTACCTCTGCGTACGACTATAGCGATAGTATACGTGTGCCTAGTATCAATGCAGTTTCCAACTCTGTTAGAACCTACTGTGTTTAGACAGACACACAAGACACGTGCCGAAATATTTGTTCTTTGTTGTGGGTTCACATTGTGTACACAAGTGTTTATTCTGAGTGTATCAAGACAAAAGAAATCGAACAAATAATAGAAATAAAATACTAAGAAAGAGGCTTTTTTCGAAATACCATTAGATTACATTAGCCGAAACGAACATCGTGACAATGATTTTTTATACTCGTGTATATATAAAGATTTACGCCGTAAAATACAAAACTATTATTTTCTTCGTAATAGTTGCCGATTAATGATGAGGTGTCTAGTAGTCATTACAATTTTAATTTTTTGCGCATATTTTTTTAGATCATCCTTTTGAATACGTTTCAAGAACCTTGGAACTAGGATTTTTAACTAATGACTATGCGGCAGTTCTGTTTTGTAATATACGGTCCCGTTTCATCACGGTTAGAACACAATAAGAGAGAAGAAGACAGAAAATGGTCGAGCAGAAAACTGATATCGGATTTTATAGAATGAGGAAATGATGCATCGTATTTATTATCGCGGAGGCGGCAAAGGTCATGGTTTCTGCACAATACAATTTGTAAATGTCGATATCTTCAATACTTTAAGTTCCATTCAGAGGAAAACTGTCTCGCAACCGCGGGTAGCTTGGGCCACACTCCGCCACGCTGGGCCGATGCGTAGGTTGCTTTATTTAATCCCTTTTACTAACTCAAATTAAAGTTATGTAATATGAGATAAGAAGTATTCGAACACTATTTGGTATGATGTAGTGCCTTTTGTAATACATAATATCGGCTACCGATCGATATTACGGCAATAATTACATGTGCATGTGCAATATTTCTACATAAGTATTTCTAGATGAATATTTCATGAGTATATAATTTTTATATACCTACTCTATAGATGTTTGTAGGTTATATTGACGTAGCTAAATATTCCTTCTCATCAGTATGAGAACTGGACTTATTATTTAGGTTGTAGGGATGTATGTGACCGGAGAGGAAAATAAAAATACTTTTAAACACTCCCCACGTATATTCAAAAAACAAATATAAAAATTATGTAAGTGTGATAAAACAGCGGCGTCGAGAAGCGTGCGCGGAAAACTCTAAAAAAAAAACAAAAGTCTGAAAACAGAAGAACGTCGACGCACGAACGAAATAGAAGAAAAATATTTGTTACCAACCAGCACGCTACAAGGTCACTAGCGATTAAAATTTCAAATGCTATTCGTTTGCTCTTTTACCATAAATGTCTGAGAATTAAATTGGCCGGTAAAATTTTGCATGTTATGTAGGCACTGACTCGCACATGAGTAAATCGATGGCCCGGCGAACTTCGTATCGCATTACGACAAAATAAATTCTCGTTATTCCCGTTTAAATCCCGATCCCTCGAGAACTACGGGATAAAAAGTAACCTATGTGTTATTCTGGGTCTTCAGCTATCTACATACCAAATTTCCTCGTAATCGGTTCAGTAGTATTTACGTGACAGAGTAACAAAGATCCATATTCACAAACTTTCGCATTCATAATATTAATAGGATAGGATATAAGTAAATTTATAGGTTCTATAATCGATTGTTACAGACGACAATGACAGAAGCTGTGGAAGGTGGCGCTGGCATCGCGTGGAAGCTGCTGGCCACGCTGGAGGGGGGGTCCCTCCTGCTGGCCACGTCTGCGCTGCTGGCGTACACCGCACGGGCCAGAGGCGTCAGGAGAAAGAGGGAAAGGAACGTTCAGAGAGTTCTGGTGAGTCACATCATATTTCAATGTTGGTACAATTGGTTTTATGGTTAGTGGATGTGACGGCTCAGCCAATTGTTTATATGATGGGTGTAGAGACTGTAGAGCCTAGCAGCTATGGTATTTCAAGGGTGTCATTAGATGACGAAATAAGGGTTTATCGGTAGCGGGCGGCTTAAGTGGAAACTCGAATGTAGCAAGCACGACGGTGACTCTGTGCCATATTAATATTCCTCTATACAATAAATGCCGATTCAAAAGTTTGGCCAGAAGCATCGTCACGCAGAAGAAACGGTAATACTCGTAGTGTTACGTAAAGATTTGTAACAAAAAAAAAATACAGTCGAATTGATAGCCTTTTTGAAGTCGGTTAAAAAGACTTCAACGCAAACATGTACATGATAGATAAATCTTGAAAATTTTACTGTGAAAAATAGAGCAGTGCCGATATAAAATATATAGAATGAAATGAAAACAATTTACAGATAACAAACACATCGAACGCTCTGGGGAAAGATTTAAAAATAAAACTGGAAGCCCGATGTTGCACCGTGAGCACGGACACGAGCGGAGCGATAAGCGGAGCGGACGACAAGATCGACGCGTTGGTGGTTGTAGGCTGCGAGTCACTGCAACACACTATGAGCCACGTCGCCGACCTGGTGTCGGAAGATGTGTTCAAAAATTTAAAGGCATGTTGTGTCCGGCCAAACAAGCCTTACAAGAGACACCTACACAAGTATTCATAGTCAATGATAATGGAAAATCTCCCATCTGTTGATCCGTATGATCAGACAGCTTTTACTTACCTTTGACATATTATTAAAAGCCCACAATTCTAGAGTAGACTTTATGTCCATTACTAATAAATAATTAATAAATCTTTATTTGCTTCAAGTTCAAGTTACATTCGCTAACTAATTGTTACTATTGAACTTGCAGCTAATGGAGTCTTTATCGCCGAGATTGAGACGTGGTGGGTGCATAGCGTGGGTGTGCGCGGGCGCCACGAGCGGAGCGTACGGCGACGCGATCGCGGCTTTCGACAGTGTGCTGCGGGCTAATTTACAGCACATCGCCCAAATGTAAGCATAAGGCCCTGCGCACACTGTGACATTTTGTAGACTAGTCTTGAAGACAATACAAGTACTCATGATACTTTACGTTCCGCTTGCAATATAAAGTCGATAATGATAAAAATACGCAATGAGTGCAGGGCCTAAAACTATATTTTAATAAGAGTAACATTTAAGTATGTTAAATACATATTTTAGATGATTATAAAACAATCTGGTTGGTAAATTGAATTAAAAACCACAATTTCCTTCACAGCATCTTTCAACTGCATTGAGGAATATGCGAAAGAATATCAGAAGATCACTTCATCAAATATTTTATTATTTATATTATATACCGAAACGTTAAAGAATTAGTTATTTGCATATACAACCAATTCAACAATTAACTTTGACATTAATTGTCAGTTAAACCTAATAGACTGAAATGAACGATACAAGTTGACACTGACATTTGTAATGTTGCCACAGTCACTATTAACCATAGACTATATTTCCCAAAACACATTTTTGTAACAGCTGCCACTGCGATGCGGTATGGTTAGGTCGTTGTGAGACAGCGGAGCGGGCGGTACAGCGCGCGCTCGCCGAACTGTTGCCGACTAGCGAACAAACAAACAACTCCACACAAACGTTCTCAATACGGTATGAAGATGAGCTTCACAAAAATATAAAGTTCAAAGTGCTAAGACAACTGCAGAGCAAAGAACAGTGAGAGATAATATACATATTATGATAGCTAACTAATAATAATTTTATATACTTTCAGAACCGTTGCCCACAAAGCGAGTGAATACCTCGGAAGATGGCTAAAGAGAATAACATGACATTACTTTCTGATGAAACTAAGACGCTCCCAGAAATCAGTGGCTCGTTAATATAATAAAATCCCATACATTCGAAATTGCATGTGATATTAGCATCCTCGTATGCTGTACAAATCTTTTGTATTATTATGAAATTTTACTGTATTAATTTTGTGATATCTAATTTACTTGTTAAGTTATTATTAAATAAAGGAGTATTATAAAATTTCTCTTTGTTATTTTTTTCCATACCTGTAATTTGATAATAGTCCTTTAGTAAACGTCATTTTTTTGTACATAACTTGAGAAAGTTTGAAGCTGTTGAATATTTTAACTAGCACCGTATCACCGACAGCCAATTCGACATTTTGACAGATAGTTTGGAATTTACTCGTACCATAGACAATATGTAATCAATGTCGTTAGAAGATGGAGCGAACTATAACTGATTGACTTTCGCGGCTATTCGATAAATAAAAAATAGTATATACTTATTTCAAAACTTCACATAAAATGCAATATTATTTATATCTTTACAGTATACATATAAACATAGGCCTCCGCCCACGTAACACTTTTTGTCGGTTCGATTATTGGGTCCATATTTCACTAATTTTGTGCCTCAACGCAACGCCCGACACTGGCAATCATAGCTACCAAGGCCAAAGAACATAGTAATAATGGTACGTTCAGACTACGACAGAAATTGTGACATAAGTGTCAGACATTAATGTCTGTACTTTTTACACTTATA
>DWQT01001280.1:0-17448 GCA_018244895.1 Myscelus amystis hages
TTAAGTATATCAGCTGTCTGGTTACCATAGCACAGGCAATAAATTGCCTAATTTGGAATCAGACACCCGTGTGTGGAGTTGTCCTAAGATTATTATAGTTTGGTTGCTTAAGAAAATCTTTATTGGCAAGGCCCAAAAGGTATGTCACGACAACCCTAAACAGTCTTTCGGCGAAGTTGAAAGAAAGTGGCGAGGAACGGGCGCCCTGCGGCGCATCCTCCACATTCCAAGATTGTTCCCGACGAATTCGGACTGGACTCAATGTTTACGTGCACTGCGATTCGACATTTTTCGATAAAAAAATCATTGATGTGTCCTTCACAATCAAACGTAATTAAAAGAAATCGTAAGCAAATATATTTTTTATACTAAAACAAATCAGAAGTGTATGAAGTTACATACGCAGAAGGACATTAAGGAAATAGTTTTTTAGAATAAATATAACATGCTCGCACCGAAAAGTTTTTCAGCCAAAGGCAGGAAGTAACCATGTCACAAAGATATGGAATTTAACATGAAAACTAGTCACTCAATTTTTTCAAAAGTAAGAGCTGAATTGGAAATTTTAATATTGCCTTTTAAGAAATATATTTTTTCCGTTCTAATCATACACTAATACTTGCATACTTTGTTATAATAGTAATCGTGAAATATTGGTGAAAAATGATAGACACGATGTACCTAGGATTAAGCAGTGCCACAGTCATCTACAGATATTGAGGATAAAAATACCAACACACATTTTACTCTACTAACTAAACGCAGATCGAATATGAATTACACCCACTTGATCTAAGACATGTATGTACTTTGTCGAAGCATTCCAGCCCAGTCCTCAGGGGTAGAGGCGCATCTGTGGTCGACCTGAGATAGGAATCCAATTTTATCTGGGGTTGATTACAAATGTCCACGGGCAGCAGTAGCCACTTCCCATCAGGTGGACTGTACGCTCGTCTGCTACTTCTATATTATAAAAAAAAAATTTGAACAAAAATAGTTTCAGAAAAAGACATTGCAACAATATTACGGTAATTTACCTTAAGAGCAGCATTAAGGCTCATTCGAAAAAGGTACGAATGTGATGTATACGCTACCGTAATACGCATTCAAGTCCAGGAGTTGCAATGAAATTAATATAAGTGATAATAATTCAAATAACAATGATTTCTTTTTGTACAGCAATGTTTTACTACAGACATAAAAACGCAGAAACTGTGGCAAATGGTAAGACACAAAAAACTAAATATGTACACAAACCAAGAAAAGAGATGCGACCTAATAATATGTAGCTGTATAATATTCAGGACTCTAACCAGGCCATCTTGACTGATCACGAACAAGGCGATCAATAAGCGGATTGTCAATAATTATAATGATCATAAAAAAAGTCCAAGTCAATTAGAATGGTCGTGTAATTATCTGATTAGCGATATACGTGTGAGCGGCGCTACGTGGGCGTGTGGAATACGCTTCTGCGGTACGCATTACCATTAGAATCAGAATCTTATTTGTCTTAACTAAAAATTAAACATTTTAATGTATTTCCACGAATTTCATTCCAGGATTTTAATTCTGATTGAAAATGAAGCAATTAGATGAATTAAATATTCCGTGATATGAAGTTTTTATAATTTTAAAAGTTTTCATCTCATCGCTTATCATTTAAAATTTTTAGCTTATAATTTTTACAATATATAAAATTCTAATCACATGAACGAATAACAAAATTATTAGATATTTTTGTAAAAAAACATGTCTTAAAAGGTTTCCAGCTCTCTGCCTATCCGACCCACTTTCTGAGTAATTACCGATGTAAATTCGTTTGAGGCCTCGGGCCTTACAACGTTTGAGAATATATTAATTTTTCGCTTAACCGTTAAACGGGCTTATCCTTAACTGTTTGCACTCAATTTTGTTTATATTTATAGAAATAAATAAAAAGCTTTCATTCAATTTATATTATACATAATTTATGAATAATGTGAAAATAATTCCACCAGATATGTTTATAAAATATTTACATATTACATTTTAATTTTGTCTTAATTAAGCGGTAATTTTTACGTTAACTAAAAAAAAAGAAAATATTTTCATTTTTATCTTTACTTTGATTACGTAAAGAGAACAGCTCAGGTAAATTTTTACGAGTATATGACTTGTCTGACTTGTCCGAACATCTTGCGCGGGCAGCAGGTGTAATCCTTGTTTAAGGATATTCATATCCTTCATCTAACAGATTATCAATTTTTTTTTAAATTACCAATGAATTAGTGCATATATTAACAAGCAAACTAGCTTACTTTTTACAAAAAAAATACTCTAGTAAAAATGTATAATTTCTATTAAGTTAATAAAATTCGACCTTTTGTATAGTTGATGTAACAAAAATTTCTGAACTTTGAATTAGGTACTCAAAGATATTCTCAATTTTTATAAATCCCATGGGAACTTCGTGAAAGGTGTCAAAATCCATAGCTAATGATGCGTGCGCTACGATTTTTCTTGTACAACAAAGGCATCATATTAGCTGGCTCCCAAATATTCTAATCGCTTGAAAAGGGAAGTTTTTTCAAAAGCCATTCTTCTTTCATTGTTAAATAAACCATAAATCGTCTTAAAATGGACTCTATTGGACACTGAATGGTGCGTCCAAGCCGGGTGCCTATGATTTTATTACAAAAAAATTATAGAACGACATTAATTTTCGAATACATTTTTATGACAAGCGCCGAGAGAGGCGCTTAGAATCATTTACATGATAATGTCCCGATCTATTTAAATATGCTTCAGAGTATATCACAACTTTAAAAAAATTGTAACATGCTCTTAATATTTTACAATGAAACTATATAATACTTGTGAATATACCTCAAATATATATAACAAGATAATGAGCATTCTTTCAATAGTCATTTATTGTATGTCGGTGGTATATTTTTTATCAAAATGTTATATTCGTAGTGATTAAAAGTTCCCATTAACATACTTGATGAAATATTATTCAAAAACAGCCACATGTTTTGTGGCGAGTGGCTAAATAGAAAAATATACATATTTGTTAACAGATAAGAAAATACTGTACAATTTGATGAAATAATCCATAAGATTAACGATTTTACTCTAATTAGAGCTAGTTGAAAATTCCTGGGCATAGCTAGTACGCATATTTTCCGTTCGATTTGAATAACATGTCACGGATAAAATATAAACACACACACACATAGAGAAATATAAGTAAATGAATTCGATTTCTCCCTTAATTGTACAATTATTGTTATGCTTCAGGCTAATTTGTAATTTTATTAGAATTGTGCTCATTCTGAAAAAGCATGGATACAATTAAGAGAGCTTCGATAGGAAAATGTAGAGAAGAAGAGAGTACTCACTGTATTAGGGGCGCTAACGACTGCGTTTACTGCTGATTAATGTTTATTTTTACGTATAAATTACTCGGCTGCGCGGCGTAGACTGCTCGAGTGCAGTAAAAAACAGTAATTTATTAGTGGCGACTTCTCGTGTTGGCACGGGCTTAACGAGTGTGTGGCGTGCGGTGCGGTGGACAGAAAAAACAGGCTCGCCTGGTACGTAGCTCGAGCAGCAGTGGCCTGAGGAAGAATAACCCCAGGAGTCGATGGGAGCTGCCACCGCTTCCGAACGCGCCCCGCGCCCCGCGCCGCCTCCCGCCCGCTCGATACAGATCACGCATTCTACGAATACCTTTACCCACGGTCCTGCCGATCGCCTGCCATCTTTTTCACTCCAATGCCGACGATGATGCGTTTGAAGACCACTGTTCCGCGGGTTGAAGGGGGCCTAATGAACGTTTTACAGCGAACGACGCTTCCTAAGTTCACCAAGTAAAGGTCACACGGGCTAAGCGAGCCGGACGACGCGGCGTGAGCGTGGAACTCGACCGCGCCGAAGTAGCTGCGCGTGCGCAACACCGGCAGCGCCCACATGACCGGCCGTTTAGCTGTGCGCGCCGCTCGCGGAATAATAGCCGTCTCGCTCGCGCGTCTACCCACCTTGGTGCTTCTCGCTCGCACGCGGCGACGTGGAAAAATGTATCTAGTTCTGTCGAGACGACGCGGAGTGCAGTAGCTGTTAAGATTTTTTTTCGTTTTAATAAATTTGTGGCTGTTCGTCTCGCTTAGGCGCGCGCCCGGGGCGTCGTCGAGCGAGACGGTAGATTGCCACCGGGTTACGCCTTCCGCGCGTTCGCGTTATTATGTAGGTTGCCCGCGCATTAGAGCCTCCGTGTATTGCGCGAGCGCATGTATAAAATATAATAATGTAGTAAATACGAGGCTTGTTTGCGGTGTAGCCGGTTATTTATGTTCGCCCGCGGCTACCGCGCTACGCACCGCCTTCTACGCTTTTGTTCGACACTGGCCAATTGTATATGTCTTTATACCTACTACAGTTACGAAGGCAATGCGTCGATACGTGCTGTGTGTCTTGGTAAAAGAGATAAAGTTTATTGATGAACTGCATAGCTCAATAGCATTCTTTTGTAGCAACATAAGTAGTACTGTACGTCTATATATTTTGTACGAGATCTTTAATAAAAATTTAATTAAGACATTTTTTAAATCACTTGAAGTACTTAATATGTTTTACATTTTGATGAATTCTAATTAATATTGACTGCACATAAAGTTTAAAAAATTTGGGTTTGTCTCATAATTTGTTTAGGGTTTCTATACACTAAGCATAACGGAACTCGGCGTGATGCTAAACGCATGGCGAGTAACAATATGCCAAACAAATAAAAATTCAACGAAAAGCTGAACAAATCCTACATTTCATACAAAACGGACACGGCTATTAAATTCTAATCAGCCGGAACAGGGGACAAAACCGGGACAATAATCAAAAACATCAAAACATATTAGGGAATTTATTGTTTAGGAAATTGGAATCTTTTGTGTCGAACTACGGGGTGCATATAGAGTTATTGTAGAATATTATGGAGTGCGAAGTGTCGCCGGGCACGAGTGGACAATTCCATTATATGAGCCCAATGTTTGCTTACAATGCACAGAAACAATCACTAACATTTATGACAACAAAAAATGTATCAATAGAATTTACTGTTGTCTTTGTTGAAAGAATGAATGGTCAGCGACCACACTGCTTGTTTGACGTGCGTTGCGAATTTCCCAATTTGGTATCCTGTCCAACGTATACTTGCAATTTAAACTTATAGTCATTATTCAGTCTGCATAGTCCTATATTCGTTTTAATTGTACCGTTTCATATAAAGATGGTATTATTTTTCCTTGATTGCGTCTTAATAGTGGAGTTTCAGATTTTTTGTATTGTTATGTAAACTTTTGTTTAAATGTTTAATGTATAAAGACATTGCTACTAATATTGACGGGTACAGATTTATTTTCCACCCAAATCGGATTGAAGACAAAGCAATTCTAAGAAATTTAAATATATGTAGGTAACTAAAGATAGGGATCTACAGCAGGATAATTAATTGGACTGATTTAATGTATTTTTTACCGGTGTATCGATTTTCGATAGGTATTAATTGCTGACATTGTATCGGAAAATCTGAGAACGCTACCGGCACCATAAAAGCAGGTTATATCTCAAAAACGATCGTTCGTAAATCTCATAAAGCAAGTGGAGCCTGCTAGCCGAACGCCTTCTAAAAATAATGTTTTGGCTCATCACTAACCCGACAATGCGACTCGATCGGTTCGTGCTTTGTCTTTTTAGTCGGTGACGCAACTCATACCGAGACGGAACAATAAAATGTTACGGACCATCGAACGATTATAAAGCTTACACATCACGTTTTAAAGTGTCTTCTCATCTGCACAGGCGCCTTGTTGATCTCCGAAAGAATTGTTCGTTGACAACAGAGACATCGATTCTATTCTTTTTTGAATATCGATTGTAAAAAGCATTCTCATGATGCTGTGAGAACTTTCAAGAGTACAGTCGCGGCTTACATTCTTTAGTCCATTGTATGTATTATATCTACTGTCTTTGTGTCAGTGTTTAGCTTCGGCTTGTCAATAATTGTAGTCAAATTTGGAGGCGATTGTCCAACGCCACGCGGATCGGTAGAAACATAAGAGATTATCATCGGATTTCTCAACTGGGAACTGCGTGTGACAGAATAAATATAGCCAGTGCCCTAATAGAGATAATCGTTCATTTAACCGTTAAGCTTCGCTAGGTTAAAAGGAAAACGAGTCGAAATTGACGACTGGCAATCAGCGGAGCACGTTCACCAAGGTCTACCAGCGTCTACCGCATTTCACTCGATCGTGCTCGATTATATTAATAAGTACGTACATATATACATAATGTACCCATGCATTTTAAATTACTGGAAGCATTTTATCTTTTGTCAGGCAGAAACGAGCAAAGCGAAATAGTTTTTTCACAAGAAATCTGTATGGAATTAAAATTAAAATGAACGGAATTTCAATGCAAATATTTGGAATGATGAATGTTGCTAATCTACAATCTGCCACCGAATTCCTCGATGAATTCTTGTGTACTGGTTTATCGCGAGCTCAGTAAATTATAGGTACGTAAGCCAGTGTCGCCTTTTTAAATGTTTATAAAAATTCATATTTGGATATTATTCAATAGGATAAAAAATATTAAGATACAGTTGCTTAATACGCCCATTTGATATAATACTATATAAGTCGTTAATCATAAATTGCGAAATAAAAATCTTTAAAAAAATAAAAATCGTTAAATATACGTATGGCCTTTTTTTAGCTTAGAGCAAGAATTATTGCACTATTCTAATCCAACCAATAGACAGCCTGAATGATTACCACATTTCTATAAACACACACACACCAATAGTTAGCTCCGCATAAAATATGCAGTAACCAGAAGCCATAGGTAAATCTTGAAACTTAATTTCCAATTAAATACACTAGTAATAAAAGCTATAAAAATGCTTACCCATTTGTGCGAATTGAGATAACACGAGGAGAAAACACAACGATCAATTGAATATAGAGCTTTTGTGGCTGTGCGAATTTAAATCGAAAAATTCTCCCGAACAATATGAAGAGCAGAGCGACACAACCGTTTGTAAAAGATATCAGGAAAGTATGATAGCGATTTTTAACTTTAAATATGTGAATTTGGAGACCGCACCGAAACGGAGTGATACCAAAAAAGACATCGACAACTGACACTCGGCCGCCGAATAATTGTGTTTTACAAACGAAGCGAATAATAAATAATTCAATTTTGCGGTCCGCCGATTAAATTACAGCCTTTATCCATTTTGTATGATGCAGGCGACAATAAAAATGCAAATGGCGACCAACGATGTTGTAATTTACGGTGTTGAGACTGTGAAACAAACGTGTATCCGGCTGTCGTTAGCGGGGACCGTTTTATTATGATACCACTTTTTACTACATGAATTATTGGGAGGTTCCACTACCTTCAATACGCGGTATACTGCTCAGCTCGGATTCGCTCGTTAGTACCTCCAATTACGTGTATTGTTCAATTATTTAATAAAAAGTGTAATCTGACTTCACTTTACACGGAACGATCGTGTCGATATCCTGTCGATCAAAGAACTTGAGTCAACATTTACTTACGAGCCTACGTCATTGGATTTCTTGTTCATTTACACAAATATAGCTTGTGAAATGTTTTTTTTAGTTTTACGAAGTACATTATAAGTAAAATAGTTTTGTCATCTTAAGTTTCATTTTAACTTTTGAGATTTTCTTGTTATAAAAAGGATTTGAAGCCGGTATTCGTTTATATCCGTTACTTGTCTGAAACCGGATATCACTTCAGTTCCTATGCCTACCAGATATTGTACAAATATTTGATAATGAATGAATGTTTCACTTGTTTTCCTCACTGTGCAAAGTTATGAAGACATCAATTCAGACAGACAAACAAATTTAGATGCATATTAATAGATGTAGGTAGACATAACTAATGCATTAATCTAGGCGACGACTACCTACCTACTCAGCTCGAGGTAACTAGATTTTTTGTTTTTTCCATAAATTATAATTGAAATGTCACCAAGAACATTTTAAAGTCGTTTTTTGTAAACTTATTTCCTTCCTTATCAGTCTTGAGGCCAGATGTTTCTATTACCATTCGCCAGAACAGATGGGGTTGCCAAAAAATCAATTTACTGGTTGTTTAATGAATGTATTATGCAGATTTAATCAATTTTATTCTTTGAATATCGATAAATCTATAGAGGTGAGACAAATAAGTCATAACATTGGAAGACCAGGTTAGGACAAGGCCACATGACTCCTCTTTTTGTACGTATCAAGACAAGATTCGACTTGTTTCGAATACAAAAATTGTTCTTAAGAAAAATTGTTGCTACTGACCAAGGCCAGTTTATCATTGACGGTTTTCGATTTTTATTTCTAATGGAAACATGAAAATTTTGCTATCTATAAGGCTTAAAGATAAAAATCTAGGCACAGTGTTAATAAAAAAATTCTTACGTAATGCATTGTCTACTAATGATGCCTAAACATTTCTGATTTCAGTTAAATTATGCAATGGTTATTTAAATTAATAAAAGTTACTAAATACTAAATTCTTTACAGCAGAAACTCGATTAATTGTTGTGGTAAAGCAATTGGATAATCGGAAATCCGCACAATTGAATATATCTAGTAAAGCGATTATTGTACGTAACTCTAAAAATAATGTACCTCGACCGCATTCACTTAATGCTAGCACTTTATTCAAAATAACAAAAACGGCCCGGATAGTCGATGTCTCGACTGTATTCGTAAATTAATACGAACACCTTTCAATCGTTAAATACATATTTGCAAAGCGTTAAGCTTGTAAATTCGTACCTACATCGTAAGGTTCAATCTACGTATTTGGTTTTCCTTTGTCTCGAGGTGTAATTAGGCTTCTTTTTAATGTTCAACCATTCACGTTTTCTTCGTTAATATTCGTGTAAATATGTTTGATCTTCGCACATTTTATAACGTTTGCAATAATGACTCAGAACATTAAGACGTAAAGGGTATATTTAGTGGCCACTTAACGACACGTCTTGTTTTCGTATCGGTAATCCGATAGTGTCGACCGGGCCATTCCATTTGTGAGGGTGTCGATACCGGGGCTTCCAAATGCATAACATTCATTTGTCATAAACTTTTAAATTATCGAGCTATTTGTACGTTGACGATTTATCCGGAATTTGTGGTCCTATAAACGGAGCGCAGGAATTCCGAGTCATACAACAATAAAGTTGTGTTTTATTTGATGTCGTCAAATATGTTTTAAATTAACAACATAAGGCAATTCGTATCATACCCTCTCTTTGCAGTATTTGAACGTATCAACTGCCAATCTTATCTAATTCGCCGGTGGCTTTTGTTGTGCTATAAATAACGCTTATGTAAGCACCTACGCGATAACAATGATAGTCATGCAGAATGTTATGTAAATTGTGTTCTTGAATCTATTTTACTTTACGTGACTGTTATTTTAAGTATGACATTTATGAGTAAAAGGGAAAACAAACATAATATAGGCACACATCCGGTAAGCGCTGGAAAACTATTTATACACTTAGCTTAGCCACACAGGATGTCTTTATTTAGCGCCGACAAAGTTTCAAACGGTTTACAGACAACAAACGAGATGTCGCCGAAATATGAACAGAATCAATATTCGTTCTCGGAACACTGCGGAAAACCGATAGGGTGCCTTTATGGCCTTTAAGTTAAGCAACAAACAAACATATATTTATCATCCACACTATCCACTGCTGCTCTAATTTGATCCTTAACGCTCTTAAAATAACCGTCCCCGGTTACAAATTATCGTTTTTGTGATAGTAAATCGGTTGGTTTTCGTTGTTATTGTGGTTCATCGTTGGTGGTGACACCTCGCAAATAATGTTGCGAAGTAGTTTGGACCACCGACACGCGTCGGTGCTTTGACGCGGCGACCGCGGGCGGGCCAGCCCATATCTGACTCGAGAGAGTAAATGGTCATGCATGAATGATATTTTCTGTACGTACAGCCGAGATTTATTGTATGAAGCACATCTGTTATCGCACTGTTACTTTAAAAGTAAAACGAAAATGTATTTGCATTAGCTTACATCGTATTGAAAATAACATGTTTACTGTTCTTATATTGACAATGCCAATATAAAAATCTGTGCTATACAAAAAAGTATTAGCTGAAGTATAATGCTCCTATACTTCAGCAAATACCTTTTAACATTTTAACACTTGCTACGTCAAGGAAAATTTTGAAGTTTGTGAAAACTGGAAATTCCAATCGCTTGATCTTTTTCGTAGCACTTTTTACTTAACGCCTAGTTCGTCCATACTTTTGAACGCTAGTTTTGTGAGATTTTACCTGTTCTCTATATTGGATTAACTGGTTGGGAATTGATAATTGCACTAATTTGGTCAAATCGTTTCAAAATCCAAATACACTAATTAAATGCAACCCATCTACCACAACTGTGACTGCATCTTCACGTAGCTGAGCTTGGCCAATGTTCAATCAAAGCATTTGTTCATAATGTTAACATCAGTATATCTATAACCTATTATAATATGTTATTGCACAACATTTCGTGATGTAAATATGTTGTTACCTACTTTATCTACCTACTTTACCTGCCTTATAATTATTTTGCTACGACTTTCAATCTATTGTAAATAAAATTGCAGATTAATTACTTATAAAATAATATATATGGAAAATTTAACAACCATTTTACTTCAAATATAACACGTTTCAACAAGTACTCCTTACAACGATATAGGTTTTACTCCTTTCAGATTATAACCAGTACTGGGATCTTTCAAGCACCATCCATTTGCCATTATTTCTTCTTTCATTAGACAAGCCAACCCAAAACGTGTCATTCCTTTAGACACAAGAATAAATTAAGGGACCGTGTACCTATAATATAGGGCCATAACGGCGCGCATTGACGTAGCCGTCTCCGGCGATACATGACGTATGCGCACGCTTATTTATACCCCCCTTTATCGTGTGACGTCCGCGCATAAAGGCCTGCCGCCTGTATAATAGGAGGACAGGCAAACCATTGTACAAGCCTCAACATGTATAGAGCCACGACCATTCATCTCGCGCCGATGCTTGAAGAATGGTAGGAGTAATGCCCTCACAATAGTAATAATTCCAGTACTTAGGTAAGTATAGTTTCGCGTACGAGGGCCCTCGAGTTAGCGAAACCCCGACAAGTTATTGCTAGTCGGACGATAATTTCGTTACAGACGTTTTACGGTAGGGTTCGGCACTCTATGTTGTTAAACTCGCGGGCTAATTTTACCCCTACTTAATGCCACTACAATAACAAGCACATCGCATTGTGAAAGCTAGCAGAGAAAGTATCTTTATAAGAGAATCTACGGTTGAAGTTTGCATTTAGTTGCGATTTTTTCTCAAGCACAATAATTTTTGATTATAAAAATGTGATTTAAAAATAAACTGGTTGTATTATACATCGGTTTTTTTGATAATGATGTGTATAACATTGCGTATGTAACATACATTTTACATTCAATTGCGAAATATGTATACATTCATACATCTTTATATTATAGTCTTCATCTCTACTGAAATATTGCTAAAACTCATGTTAAACAAGAGAGTGCATAGGAAAGAGTATTCTGTTTTGCAGGGACGCCTAACTTTTATCTTGCTATACCTACATATCATTATCACATTAATAGTATTTTTAGTTCACCATTTTAATGTTCGTTTCTGTTTCTGTTTCTGTCATATTTAATTTAATTTTTATTTGTCACTTCGTTGATATTCTTCGTCTGTCATTCTTTTGCAAGAGTCGAGTAAAGTAAATGATCAGCCATATTTATTTTAATGCTTATGTAATTAGTATAAAAAAGCATTTCAGATTTAGGCCGGTATGCAAACGAAATATTGGTAGGAAAATATCACATAGGTAATCACACGTACCAAACAGGTAACTAGCAACTTTAATCTAGTGGTGTAGATTTTAGCCTCATGTTTCGGAGATTGGGGTTGAAATCCTGATTTACTATAATAATTTCCAACCTTATGTAACTAAATGAGAATAACTACAACGGTGAAGGAAAAAATTGAGAAGAAACTTTCACAGCTCCCAGCTGTCGATAATCCTCTTGAAATTTTTTGTAGTTTGCCAATCCGCAGTTGGACTGCGTGGTAGGTACCTACACTTCACGCATAAACCTGCTCATTATAACACTATAGTTATTCGTTAAAAGGATTAAAAAATAAGATAATAGCTAGATAGGACTACTTGACAGTTCTTTTACCGGGTAATTGTGCAATGGTCGAGTTTCAGAGCGCAGTCGCGGCGTGTTTCAGCGCACCGCCGCAGGCGCCTCGCCGTGGGAACGCAGCCTCCGCGCCAGTCTCTACATCGTTATAAGTAAAACATTATAGAGCTTATGTTGTGAGATATGCTTTAATATTCAAGTCGGTAAGTAACTCCTTTGATATATCTAAAGTATTTTTAATACTGTTTTCAAATGAAATATACATACATACCTACCTTTCATCTTAAAATAAGTATGTAACATATTCGACTTTGTTTTATAATACGTGAATTTGTTTATTTAAAATCACTTTACGTACATAACATTTGCATTCTGAAGATTTTATTTTTAATTACACGGTGGTACCATAAAACCTGTTTATAAATACATAAATTAGGTACGTAGAAATTGAAATATCTTAATAAAACAAACTAAGAAAAGTTAAAATAATGGTCTCAACTGGTAAACATACAAGAAGCATTATAGCGATATCACACCAATAAAGCAACTGGATAAGTATGCAAATAAAGATATGCGCAGGGGCACTTGGCTTATAAGAACTCGGCAGGGCACCTCACGCTTCAGATTTTATGGCTGCCTAGACGACCAGTAAGCTGAAACTACATCATCGCTAATTTTATTCTAGTCCCTACAAAGAAACACGATCTTGTTGTAATGCAGAAGCGATAAAACCCTTGCAAGATTCGATATTAATTAACAGCTTCGAATTTTCTGCTTTAAATAATCGTGCGCGTTGATGTCTTTTGTATGGCAAAAGTTTGACTTTTTGTTTATTTATAATTATATCGATGTATGCAATATTATTTATATTATTATTATAAAAGGAAATTTATTTGTTAACGTTAATTTGTCTGTCGAAACATTTACCTACTTGTAGGAAAATTATAATAGTAAACACTTCCACCCACTTCACCGTTGCATATCAAACGCAACAAATGGGCGCAGTTCGTTTAGTTTAACGAGTGTTCATTCATAACTCTGTCATTAGCATTCGGAATAGCATGCGATTCAACTCGACTCGTAGTGAAAAAGCTCGTCAGTGGTTCTACTAATTATCGTCGCATCTTTGATACGACCAACACTCGTTTACGGATGGAATAAACTATTTAAACCTTTATTCATTAGAAATAGATGCTAAAATAGATTTATGAATTCGAATATCGATGTGTTCGTCTATACAAATATTCGTCACGGTCGCACAGACGAGCGGATGTAAAAAAACAAGCGTCGGACGCGTTGTGAGGCCTAATTAAGATATGTAAACGATATGACCGGCCCACTGTTGTTCCATCCAACTATTGTCCCTTGAAAGCATTGTGCTTGTCGTACATAATATAAAGATTCGATCGAAGATTATTGGTTGAATATTATTTACAATGCAGGTCCCGACGAGTCGCCTAAAAAGGAACATGATCGAAGCGGTTTAACGATAGAACTAGTAGGATACTGCTGTTAACGTAGAAGTCTAGTTATATCATTCTTACTAGACCTCTTTGTAGATTTTCCAGAACATGTAACTGTAATATATTTGTTTTAATAATAGGTATTATTAGACAATATATAGTATATTTTTACATTTTAGTTAATTAATGAAATATATTCATTCGTTCATGAAAAAACTGGATGTCAATAAGTTAAATATAATTTTACGCACCCAAATATCAGAGGTAAATCAGAGGTGTTAAAACGATGGAAACCCATTACGATGTAAATGTTAGGAGATTCAGATAAATACATATAAATATTCGGGTTGTTTTCCTTTAATTGAATGTGTCGAAGCGCTGCGGCGCGTGGGATGACGATACGAATTATAGGCCATTGTTGCCGACCACGGGGCGGGCAATGTGAGTTTTTTAAGCATTTTTGCAGCCGCGATGTGTGGAACATATGCTTACTTCATATTAGCATATTCAGCATACTTATCACGTCGCATCGATTGCTAGGATCTTTCTATACATTAAAGGCCGTTGTAATCGAAGTTGGTTCCAGGCACATTGATTTTCCTGAGAATTGACATAGTCACCTTCACTAGGTTCCTAATGAACTTTATCGCATATTTTTAATATAACTAAATTTGACTAACTTATAATATACAAATATGTATATTAGTTTATGATTGAACTCGTCGTATTTATTATATACTTATGTATATTTTATACGTTATACATACAATAATTATAACAATAGCGATAGATAACATTAAAAATACGGGAACGAATATAAACATCGCATTTGCATCCCAACAGACATTTTCGTTTGCCGCAAAACCAACTCAATCGATCGCTAAAAAAATCCATCGCTTATGCCGCATTATGCTTGCCGCGTACCTATAACGTTCTACCCAAAGATTAACAACCGAACAGCCGACATGGTCGAATTGGAAATTGATGCTTATGCCATCAGCATAAAAACGTCCTCCCACGCCCGAACATAATCTCATAAGCCGTTGTAAGCGACGGAGATCCAACTACAATAATACGTGCACTGGGCCGGCGCGCGCGCAGTCTGATCTGACCACTACTGTGCATTTCCCACGGGTTGCGTATTCTTCCGTCCCGCTCGCTCTGGCTATCGTGCTCTCTGTCTTTCCTGATGGACTGCCGCTCTTTCGTTAAACGAAGCACACCCACACACGGTGTCGGTATTTCAGATTGTTCTATGGTAGAGACCGCCATAGATTAGGTATATCGGCCTTATGTTAGTTACCAGAAGGTCGTGTACCATGAAGTTGTTTCCAATGTAAAATCACGATAGTGATTTATACGTAATATTATTAATTATAACACGTATCAATGTGCAATAACTGAAGGAAGCTCCTCAACTTGTTCTACCAGAATCCTCACGTCGAGGTATTCATTTAGAAATATTGAAATTTACCAACTAACAAACCTTTTATATCTTTTTTGTAACGTTTAATTATATACCAGACAGGCATTTTGTTGCTTAATCTATCCAAAAGAGAACCTTCATTCCTACATTGATTCCCTATGCCTCTAATCTTACTGTCAGATCAGATTAGATTTTCAGAAAATATACAAATTGCCAATAATTTCAAACCTAACGAACTAAAAATATTTCCCACCGATTTCAAATCGCAAAACTGAATATCGGACAACATTTAGGTAGAAACCACACTTGGTAAAGGAGAAACTTTTAACGCGGCATCCATTGGAAACTGCGAAAGCATAGCCCTTTGGTCTTACTTCGTATTTAAAGCAATGGATAGCTTTACTGAAATGTAGCAGTGATGAGTTAAAGATTCGCTCTTGGTCCGGGATTGTCTAATTCCCATCTGTCTAGAGAGCGTGCGCTTCGCGTCTCCTGTCAAGCGTAGCCGCGGGCGAAGACTCTATTGCAGCTAATTAGAGCGAAATATTTTGGCCACGACAAACGATTAGTCTGAACAGGATTAGCCTTCAAAGTAATTGCTACGATTTTTACGTCAATCTCTTTTTTATTCGAGCGTTTACTTCAGAAATGCTTCTTTTGCAATCAAATAAAATGTTACCATAACAAAAGCTGAGCGTCAGAGTAAAACACAATTATTCCAAAAATCAGAAATGAAAAAGTGACACATCCATGTCAATTATGTACATCCAAGAATAGGAATGTAAAATTTTATTTATTACAGCATTTTTTATTATTATTATTTAGCGCAGATAGTCTTCTGATGCAATAAGCTTATGGGCAACTTGACTGCATTTAAATTTTTAAATTTAGAAAAAACATCAAGACAGTAACAAGATATTCCCAGGGTGTCTTGTACATATAAGCTAGAGTTGGATCTTAAAAGGATTGACGATTTTAGTAGAAAGTATACTAATAATATATAGAATAAAGGAATAAACATATTCAATAATCAAGAAATGAAAAAGAATATACATTTATTTTCAACATTTACATAAATTCCAAGTCTTCACTCAGTATAGAAATGTATGTTACTTATGTTTAACAAAACTTTGGGTAAACTTAAAAAACAAATTAACCTTAAAAACTAATAAGTATCTAATAATTCGATGGAAAATGTTATAATACGAAAATAAAGCAACAAAAATCAATCCTTAACACTTCAAAAACGTATCAAATACAAGTTTTCTCTTGGGTTCTTAATTTTCAATTGAAATAATAAAAAATCTCGTGAAATAACTGAAGATCTTCCCTCACCAAATGCAACGTGACGACCACTTCGGTGGAAATATTGATACACTTTCGGAAACATCACGAGCTCCTGTTATGTGTAAAATGTAGGTATACTTCTGCACATGTTATGAATAGGTACACGTTATATACAATGTAGGTAAAGTTCGGTACGGACACAATATCTTTTTTACAATACGCGAATGTACATTCGATTTTTAATTATTCAAATGCAAACGCTGTTCAAATGTGTTCCACATGTTCACAAGTCACATGCCGTTCGCGTGAGGCTTCGCATTGCAACGGCGTAGCGTGAAACGGAGCCTGACACGAGCAGTGAACTGGTTACGGGCGTTGAGATTGCAATTACAATCAACCACTTTGTCCAATCAAGATTGACATTTTGTAATTTTTATCCGATTTGCTAGAATTGGATTATTGAAAGAAAAAATAAATCTTTAACACTTATAAATGTGTGCCTCGTTTGCATTCAGCCACCGCGTCTGATTAGTAAGGAACTACAATAAATGCGTCAACGGAAGAAACAAATATTGAATGAAATAAATCTTGGCATGTAATTAAAATCACAGTAAACGTAACATTTTAATATATTCCTTAATACGTACTATTTTACCTACGAGGACCTTAGTTATACCTATAGGTATGTAAAATTTTGATTTGTTTTTTTTAATAAAAAAATAAAAAACGAACAATCGATTAATCGAAATATTAATATTATATTTATTATAACGATATGCAAAAGGAGCCTCTCATAAGGAGAAAGGTCAAGACCATAGTCTACCACGCGACTTCGCACAGCCTAAATAAATAAAAAAAAGACACTTAAAATTATTCCTCATTATATTTTCAGAACAATCTGAAATAGAATTTTAGTTCACATTGAAAATGAATACAGATATTTATGGGGTACAGTTCAAATCAGATCACCTGTACCCACCTGCACCTGTTA
>DWQT01001281.1:0-17444 GCA_018244895.1 Myscelus amystis hages
CCGCGCGCCGCTCCCCGCGCCGCGCCCCGCCCGAGCGCGACGCCGCGCAGCCGCTGCCCGCGCTGCCCGTGCTGCCCGCGCTCCACGCCGTGCCGCCCGACCACCACGACGTCAAACGGTATGCCATTAACGTGCCCGCTCCATAATACAAGCCTAGTGGGCGTCGATTCAACTTCATAGTACTCAATAAGTTATTGATCAAAATTTTAATAATTAGTAAAAACCGTTCCACCTAAATTGTTATTATTTTAATATGATAAAATAGCTTCTTAGACATCCTTACTGCTCCTTTACGGGCCATTCGCTACAACGAATATTCGCGCGGTGATAACGGCCAGGCTTCCAGCGGCTGCGTCGGTGATGCGCCGCGTAAGTTCGCGTATTTGAAGGAGTGCCTTAGTTAGTTATATAAGAGGTGTCTGTGTGCGGCGACAGGGTGCAGTCGGAGGCGGCGGGCGGCGCTGCGGGCTCGCTGCGGCGCCGCAACTCCGACCCGGCGCCCGGCGCGCCCGCGCCCGACCCGCGCTCCACCGATTACATCGGCCAGACCGGCAACGGGCTCTTCCGCATCGCCGGCCACAGGTAACGCCATTATATGTGCAAATTCAATCTCAGGCATTCCAAGGATCAGACGATACATATTCAAAGATTGTTCTTTTAAAATTGAATTCAGAATAAAATCAGGTAGTCTCGATGTACAACCTTCACAATAATGGTAATTTAACTGGAACATATGAATTTAAAAGAATCAACTAAACTATCTTCTACAGGTTTCGAAAAGGCACCAGATTCGCGAAGGGAGACAAATGCGTATATTGCCATCAAGCCATCGACGCCTTTATCACCCAGGGACAGAGGTGCATCGACTGTAAACAGCTTTATCACACCAAGTGCATACAGAACAAGGGCGTTATTACCATGCCGTGTTCCAGTCCAGTGACGGTCGCATCGAGAGGGCGACATAAAAATAGAAAACGGATAATTTTAAAAGACTCCCCGTACAATCTGATAGCGCCGGATCACACGAAGGGCTCTGTCACTTCAAACTTCAGTTTGACCGGCACGTCGGAGTTCATGGACAGGACGGATAAGATCATATCGGACGCCACAGAACTGCAAGCGATGCAGAATTTCATCACAAAAAAGATATACCTCATGGAGTCGTCCGAGAACGAGAAACAGTCTGAAGTAAGTAAATTTTCACTAGCATGTTTTGCTTGCGAAAAAATATCTAATAACCAATAGACGCATTAGTTCTTATAAAAGTCCACGCTTTCAAACTGAAGCAATTTCATGCAAGCTTTGAGTTACACTGCATGAGATGGAATTTCATGATCTTTCTTTCTATATATATATGCTATATATGGAACCTATCTACAAAATTTAAGCATTTTGAGTTAGGCGGGTTTCGGCCGTGTGTTGATATTCGGTTCAGCTGGTCATCTTCGTTTAGTTGGTGGTAGCGAGTAATTTGTAGCATTCGCAAAATTTCTATATCACTTGCAGGTGGACAGAGTATTCAAGCACGCACTGCGAGAGTTCAAAGACAACTTGGTGGCGACATACAGCGTCGTCGAGACCCGGGGGTCGGCGCTCAAGTACAAGGACTTGATCGGCAACTTCCTTCACGTGATGGAGACGGTGTGCGCCCGCGAGGGGTCCACCTTGTCCATCACGATGGGCGTCAACGCCTTCCGAGGATTCATGGACGAGTTCATGAGCCAACACGAAACGGACAAGGCGCGGACGAAAAGAAAAAAGGACAAGAAACGGAAAGTGAGTATGTTGGAATTAAATTTCATTTGAAAACACAATATGGTTTACCGAGACTCAATAGAGTAGCAAGCAAACTTGGAAGAGTTGATTGTGAAAACAATGCATAATTCTAATAATAATATTTACATTGCAAATTAAATATATGAGTTATCAATTTTGTGTTGAAGGTGGACGATCCAATACAGTACAAGGGCCACACGTTTATACTGTCGATGATAAACATCCCGACGGAGTGCGAGATATGCAAGACGTTCTTCATGTGGCCCATCGAGAGGTCGCTCATTTGTCAAACGTGCAAGCTCGCTTCCCACAAGAAGTGCTATATGAAGGTTTGTGAGCATTCCTATTATCGAATAACCCCGCTTCAATAAGGTGGTAGAACGCTCTATGGTTCGACTCCGGTGGCACCACCGCCATACCTATTTCTGCCTTATAACAGCAGTGTTAAGCGATGCCGTGTTCTGGTTTGAAAGGTGTGGTAAGGGAGATATACTTTTTCGAGGCATTCCAACTCAGTCCTCAGGGGTAGCGACGCATCTGTGGTCGACCTGAGATAGGAATCTAATTTTATCTAGGGTCGATTACAAATGTCCTTGGGCGGCAGTAGCCACTTACCATCAGGTGGACTGCATGCTCGTCTTCTAATTCCATATTATAAAAAAAAATCCATAACTTGTTTAATTTTTTTCTTGTTTTGATTCTCTAATACTCTGTTGTGATTGGTCCTCAATACTTTATTCGTCTTTGGAACTAAGATCGCTACTTTTGATACTAAGCAGAGTTTTTGTTATGTAATAGCAAAAAACATATTAATGTTTTATTCTACAGTAAATAAAGTAGACAGCATAAGTTGCCCGCTTATTTAGCGTTGATTAATATTTTAATGGACTAACATTGACTAATCTGATTAACCTTCTTATCGATACCTTTTACCGTCATGCTTAATAAATAGTGTGGTAAGAACGTCGGATTAACTTTGACACTGTAAAAATAAATTTCTTGCTGCATAATGATTTTTTTATAACATCACAGCTGAACTTTGATATTCAGTATTTATATGTTAGAGTAGAGAGTATTTATATAGTATTAGTAGTAGCATCTCTTTCAGAACACATCAAGAGTTCAATCTCCAAGATTCTTCACTTGCTGGTACCTTGTTTATAGAAAGTCTTTCCCTAGGTTTTATATATTTTGTATGTGGTATATGATTACAGAAGCTTTAAATGAGGTTTTTATTTGGAAAAGAACTTCCTATTATTTTGCACTTCCACAATTAATTTATTAGACTATATTGAAAAATATATGATTAAGCCAACACGATACAAATTACAAGATAACATTTTGTATTTCACTTTGCATAGAATAGAATAGGCAAAAAGGATGAAAAAGATAATTTCCAAATTAGAAGACGAACGACCTTCGCGAAAAGCTGCGATAAAATTGAAAAAAATTAGGCTTCTTATCAACCCTGTACAGCGTTGTTCAAAGATTGAAAATAAATAGAATTTGGGGAAGTAAGTTCAGATAAACGTACACAAATTTCAAGGCGAGCTTCTATCCAAAGATAAAAGGGAAGTTTCAACAAAATGGATCGAGTTGTATCAGATTTCGGCCGAGGAAATGTAGGTAACATCGAGGGACGTTATCTCATAAAGTTTCGTCTTTATGTGAAGAATTTTAATTGAATTAATTTTCTGGACCCTTGACTGAAGATTAAAATTAGGGCAGAAGTATTGAATTGGTTTGTACGAAGGTATATTTTGTGGTGATAATTATCATTTAGTTAGGTCTAGTAGTTGTTTAACACATTAAAACATTTTACATCAAACAACATCCAAATTACAGCTAATTAGTAATCATTGGAGAACAGATACATTTAGATAAACTTATGTCAACATGGAAATGTATAGTTGACCGATAAAACATGTTTTTAAAGTAAACAAACACACATGCATGATTCTGTGTGCCTATTATGAGTGCGTATGTGTTTATATATACGATATTCTTTTAGTTATTGTTATTTTAAATTACAATTAATATTTTTATTTTTCATTGAATCGTTATTGGGTATTATACTACCTTATTACGTTGCAAATACGGCGTTGAGTAAATTACGGGGTAGAGTAATTACATACATATTATATCCGCCCGATTAACAGTCACGTAGTTTTGATGGCATGCGAATGTTTAATATTTAAATATACGCTCTAGTTAATAACAATTTTGGTGTCACTCGTTTTGATGACATAAATTTATCTTTAATTTTTATTTGGTCTGAAATTGGTTGTAATGCTGAAAAATTGTTTTCAGGGTTCTTAATTCTGCTTACTTCATCGTATTAATTACTTATAGTATGTTATAATTAAATTATTTTAGTAAAGAAACGCGCCTGTATTTTTTGTTTATTTAAGTAGGAAGTCAAACTTCTTTAACGTTTCTTCAATTTCAACTTCTTGAAATCAGGCAAGATGTTGCAAACACTGCATATTTGAAACACAGTAAGTATCCAAGGTTCACATGCAAAGAATAATGTTTAATAAAAATAGCTACTACATTGAAGAAACAAAATATAGTGAAAACGTAGTATCCGGAATATATAGTTTATTTCGGAGATAGTGCCATCTATTGGCGAGTGGCTGAACTACAGCCTGATACAGCCTTCAGATGGTAGGAAATGTTACGGGCGGAGAGCGCTGTTGCATAACTCTGTTAGTCATTTGTTTACATTGTAAGATGGAAATTGGAAATTAATGACCAATGTTTCTGCATTACCGTTAACAGGAAAACTTAAAAACTACTTACATTAATTTTAAGGCAGGTTTTAGCCTAGCACCCAGGCTCTTATCATAGACTCAAATTGGGTTAGTATTAATATTTTTTTACTATGTATCACCAAATATCTCACGTAGGATGGCTTGGTTAGTTGATTCACAATTCTATGCAATACTTGCATCAGCCACGAAATTCGAAGTTTGAAATATCTCACCTATCATGTGATGTTGCGCGAGAGATTATAAAAGAAGAACTGATTGATTGACTTAGAGGTCGACGCAGATTCGAAAACGTTGAACATAGAACTGTGAAAGATAGCTTCGTTATGTAAAAAGTGTAAGTGGGGGCCAAGAAAGGATTATTGGAGATGGCGCCGCTAAGGTAAATAGAGCTAGAAAATTTATCTGTTTGGAATTTATACACTTGAAATATTACATTTACGGTCTAAGCTAAAGAGAGAAGATTTAATGGTATTTGTAAATTCCATATTTTCGCTAGCAAAGCCGCGTGCAAATGCTTCAATGTAGATCGACAAAGAATCTTCATTGGCTTAATACAATTCACGTCTTGAAGTTCCCAGTTTATCATATCGTGTGCGTATAAAATCGAAACCGTATGTTTATAAAAGAATTTCACAATCAATTGCAGGATCCCATTAAATGCGCAAAAACTCGTTTGCGAGTTGTTGTGTGGCCTGCGCATACGCAAGGTATTGTTCCGTAATCCCTATGGGTTGGGCAAAAAAATTGTGGGAACTATCGCATTGAGGGGTAGTGATGCGAACTATCTCGATTTCTGATTTGGTTGTTTTATTTATAAAGATATGGGATTATAGAAATTACTAGAACAATATAAATGGATGGTTTGGAAGTTCAAGATGATGCTAAAATTGCTGCCAGCAAAGATAGGAGTAATCTATTATAGTATAGAAACATACCATAGCATGGCAGTAGTAATCCAGATGGTAAATAGCTTGGTTATATTTCAATAGATATAGATCTATGTACATATGCTATGAATAAACTGAAAATCTATTATTAAAAAACAGTTTAAATTAAATCAAGCATTCCGGACACGAAAACAATACTTTTAAAAGTACCCTAAGGAGTTGGTTTTTGATCAACATTTTCTTAAGAACTTTACTGTAATACTTAGCTAAACTACAATTATCGTTAGGGAAACTAATAAATTTAATGATCGATAAACTTATAAAAATCGATAGAATAGTCCGCACACTAACCCATGTAGTTGGGTTTGTGACGCATAAATTCAGCTAACAGAATAATACGCCCACCTTAGGCCCTATTGAGCCCACATGGACAAAAGCGTGGCAAATAACTATTATTGACGTCGCAACGGTATGTCAATATGGAACTACCGAAAGGTGATTATTGCCGCTTGTGGCATCCCAGCTGTATTCGGCAATTCATAATCTAAATAAAAATTGTTAACATTCAGAATATGTACTCGCATTATATACTTTACCGTTTAATAAAAACTGTTGCTTATAATTTTGAAAAAGCGACAAAGATTCGATAGTATGTTGGAAACAAGACAAAGGCTTCTTTTATCGTACAAATATGGGCTTATATAAACGTCTTAAAAGAAATTCGCGATTGTGTATATTGCATTATTCCATAACATTATCATAAAATATGTAAAAATGTATGGACTAAAGTAAAATTTAAATAATACATGTATTAATATATTATTAAAGCTACAAATTTTCAGGTGAAATTGAAAACAACACGTAACAATAAAATTTTAAATTAGCTTATTTATAATTGTTGCAAATATTGTTTTGATGTAAAGTAAATTTTATTCAATTTGATAAAATAAGTAACTATTACCATATGGGTTCCAGGCATAAAAAAACATTGTTGTTTTTATTCAGCGTGTCAATTGCAGTTGGGGCAAATACTGTCCATTGTAATATCATTGTTGGTGGTTTTATGCAACTTACAAAGAGTATTTTTTACACTCCACGCAACAATACTACGATCACAGAGTTCTATAAATATTACACGCGCAGTTTTGAGGCAAGTGAGGGATTTCGCAGACTTCGGACAATCTTAATCGGTATTGAGGAACTTTACAATATCAATAGTTTTTGGTGAACTTGTTAAATGAAACTAGATATAAAAGCAAGGGTAATCGATACACAGAGTTATTTTAAACGTTGAAAAATGTCATAGGAATTTGCTTACGTTAAATGTAGAATGCCCACAATCTAAAAAAAACAATATAAATAAAATAAATTGATTATGATTCGGAGACGACGTACGTTAAATTTCGAGTTTTGATGACGTTATGTATTGTATTGTTAAAAAATATCCCAAGGAATGCACGTACCTAGGAGACAAAAAAAAAGCAAATTTGTACCATCTGGCGAAAATCTTGTTATCACAATTTTAAGACGAAAAGATCGCAAATATGATGTTTATGTTAAGTATTGTTATCGTTGGAATAGTTTCAGACCCGTACGCGGCAAACCTAACAAAAGTTGTCACGGCGAAACGCGATGACATCCAAGAACAACATCAATTTCTTTGTAAACATTCGTGGTTCGAGGGAAGTTTATTTAAGGGTAGCGGGAAAAAAATTGCGGTCGGTACCCAAAGCTTTTCTTGCAGTGATTAATCCGGACGATAAGAGCCACAAAGACTTACAAATGTGTGCCGAAGAGATTCAAGATTGGAAGCGGATAAACGCACTTTTGAGTTGGAGAATGTTTTTTGTTGCTACATTATCAGACATCTTTCTGTTTGTCGCACGTGTTTCGACTGGCGATTGCGTTTTAGCGAGCGGTAACCGGTGGTTTTTTTCATAATAGTTGCTCCCATCTTGATGCTATCATGACATCAGGGTCGGGTGACATCTGAGGCTAGTATTGCATAAGTAATATAACGTCACCGAGTATGTTGCTATTAATGTGCGCAAATTCACGTTTTGGGTGAATTACGAAATATGTATTAGCATAAAACTTACGTATTGTAAGAAACTGAATGAGTTCGTAGTAGAAAGGATGGTGCGTAAGTAATAAGGCAAGTCTCGGGAAAACAATCACAAAACGCTTTCAAACAATTTATTTGCAAAAACAACATAATACAGTTATTTATAAAATTTATAAATAGCACCATATCTTTATCAATAAGGATGGATTGATAAACTAAATATTCTACAGAGGAACGCTAGGTTCGAAAAACTCAAGGAGAGCTGAATATGCTTTGGTGAGGCGACTTGTCCAGAAGTGGACTACTAAAAGCTATTGAATGGATTAGGTAAACAAATATTTTTAATTTATTTACTGAGTATTCTTGTATCTATAACTCGCTTTCATTAAGGAAGATTTTAAATTTAAACACATTTTCTGTCACCGAGTAATTAACTAAATAAAATAAAGAATTGATAGTATGTGTTGAACATTGAAATACAAATCCATTGAGGTCTTATACAAGATCGTAAGGGCCAATTACCATATATAATTCAGATGTCTTTTTACTGACATTTGCGTTTATATTACACTGACTCGTGTGTCATTATCATTCCTTCCCTAACATTTCTAAAAGCAGCCCTAATACTCAAAACACTTCGATAATAAAACTCTCATTCCAACATTAATTGCTCGTAAGGACACGCGTCGTGTGTGGCTTGATCGCTGATCAAAATCACGATAATGCTCTAAAAACTTACTAAGCGTATAACTTACTCGCTTCACGACGTACGATCGAGCGATGAACGATAAAATATCTGTCAACTTCAAGTGATTACAAAAACAGTTTTGTTACAAAAACTGAACATTATAAACAAGAGTGTACTTAACATTTACTAGGCAAACTGCAATAGATTGCATTTCGTTTACCATTATGTGGCATCGTAGCCAAATGCAAGCCTATATGAAAAAAGAATTAGGATCTTTTTTTAAGTAATTACTATTTCTCTTATATTTATTCGGTTAACCGTATTTTAAATTTGATAATAAATCAGCAAATATGTAATTTTATAATATATATAATATTATACTTAGACAAATGTTTTCAAGGTTAAGTTGTTAACCTCGAGTGTTACGAACCGTGTTAGAAGTACCAAACAAACGTTCTAAACGTACGAAACAATCGCATCTTATCGATATATAACATGTGATACATGTAAACCTACCTCTTGAATCACTCTATCTATTAAAAAAAAACGCATCAAAATCCGTTGCGTACTTTTAAAGATCTACGCATACATGGGGACAGGAAATGAATGCGATTTTGTTTTATTATGTAAAGAAAGGGGTCACAAAAAATATTAACTCTTTTCCAGTTATCACTGAGACGAGGCTCTTAAATTCCTGTGGAATTGCGTCACGATGTCGTTACATTGAGTCTTTGTCCCAAATCTTGATTATCTTTGTACAGTGATAGACCGTGACCTTAGTAATTGCTTGTTGAGACCACAGATTAAGTGAACGACAACACTTAAAAGATTTCGGGTGGTACTTCGAGATCGTCGTGGAAAAATACAATCGTATTCTGTGAGTGATTTTGATATACAATTTTAAGGTCCTTAAGGATAATAAATAATTATTATTTTATTTATTACATCTTACTTACGACCATTGGACAAGGTAAGCGGGTATAGGACAATATAATTTGGTCTTCTAATCGTTTATAAGTGATTTTATCTAGATTATATACGGCGACGGGAGAGTCAAGAGTCTACGAAACCAGCGTGTGCATGAAGAGAGCGATGAATGTGGATGAAGCACGACAGGTTTGTAAGGACAGAGATATTTAGCACTCGGTGCGTCCTGCCTACCCCGTTAGGGACCTGGCGTGATGTTCATGTTATGTTATTGTATTATGTTTTTGGAGGGCTGTATAATAATGTCATTTGGTACAACTTAATAGCCCCAAGACCAAATTTGCCAAGTCCAAAAAAAATTGTGATGTCTATCGATACTAATATATAAAGCTGAAGAGTTAGTTTGATTATTTGAACGCGCTAATCTCAGGAAATATTCGTCCGATTTGGAAAATTCTTTCAGTGTTAGATAGCTCCTTTATCGAGGAAGGCTATCGGCTGAAATTCTGCGTGCGAAGCCGCGGGCAAAAGCTAGTAGAGTATACAATGTGTGGAGCTTTCAAATAACCAAAACAGTATACAAAAACAATTACAAAAAGCTATTTCAACCGAATTGTTAACCATAAAACTCACATCCACAATGCATGTACAATACCAATCATATTTGGTCTGTGACCTGACCAATTTTCGAATTGCTTTTGTTCGACGTTATAGCAACATTTTTTTTTGCGAATCAAATCTCGCTATGTCTCTAAGCAGATTCTGGGTTTCGCTAATATCGATTGGTTTAATAATTTTGAACTTAGTTTTATCGATTTAGACTTATCTTAAAATAGACAGTGTATTAAAATATACATTGTGTGGAAGACAGTAGCTCGGTTGTGCTACCATTTAAATCTTTTTTGATAAAATTAACTAAATTTAGGTACTACACAAATTTGTCACATTACATTATAATCCTGTGTTAAGGTAACCGGACAGTTGATGAACATACAGATATACATACCTACTCTATAATACTTATATTTCATTACTGATCACACAAAAAAAATGTCCAAGATCGGATTCGAACCCAGGTTTCAGTTTAGGAGTACCAGGATGCCTATCAAAGCTAATTTTCTAAATGATGAACATCCTACTTTCTCCGCATTAATTTTTGAAAATACAACACACGATAAAACCGTTATTATTACGACATATACAACATTACTGTAAATCCAACCCCGTATCACAAAGAACAAATTCATCCCTTATTTTCTCTGTTTCAGTGTTCAAATCCCAGACATCCTTATCAACGGACTCCGGGCTGTGTACGGAACGGGGGCTGCGAAGGACTCATATTGAACTTATCAAGCCTCCGGGGAAACGCATCGGACTAAAGCTGGCAGGTACGAAATGATATTGTGCGAGGTCGGACGATATTTAACGTCGAAGCTGACGTGTATACGTCTAATAATCTAGTGGAAGTGTTTTGTATCGCTCGTGGAATAGAGAGGATTTATTTCAACATATAAAACGTAATGAAACAGCAGTATTAAGAGAGATAAACGATTTTTATCATCATTTAATGCTATCGAAGTGTTTATCTTCTTTTATCGTATTAACATAGAAATAAGTCTGACTGTTCCTATTAATTTGTTGATTGAAAAGTTGGTAACATTGTAACTTATAATATGTACATATGTATAATGTATTTTTATTTTAAGCTGTACTAAAGAATTAATTAATGAAAGTTCTTTTGTACGCGTTCAAATAATAAACAACCAACAATTCATAGATAATTAAAGCAAACAATACAGATGATACAATAAAGGGATTCAAATCAAGATTGCAAGTGTCTTGCCTCGGGTCGGGCACAGGTGTGATACTCCGGAAGGCTTAAGTTGCTACTAAATTCTAAGATAGAAACAGAGTATTCAGTTTAAACTATCCATCGATGAAACCTCTCCATCGCAAAAGGGTGATTTAGTCAATTGTGAGTTCCAATTACGTTTATTTGAATTTGAATGTCTCTTTACGATTTAAGAATAATTTTATAAAATCATTACATTTTCGATGGTTTTTCACTGCGGTTAAAATTTGGTAAATACTTACCTATGAAATCCATCGCCACCCTATCTGTGAATGATACATATTAAAAAAATTCATTCTCCTCTCGCAAGCTTATAATTCTAATACAAAATTCCATACTAATCCGCCGCACTGAAGCGTGCTTGATAGACAAGTAAAATATTTTCGCATTTATCATACTGCTGTTATTTCATTCGGTACGGAAGCGGTGTCAATCGAATCTGCCTCTTACGCTTTTAACAATAAGGATGGCAAAGTAAGCCGTCGTGAAACGGAACAGCTCTGCATCGCTTATAATAATATGTTGGCTGCTAAAATGCATCATGTTTCGCTGCCAACGGTACATTGAAAAATGTACTCTGAATTAAAGTAATATGCAGCAGTTTCGCTTACGCGATCCATCTGTCAAGAACGCCATATCTCGCCGGTTTCAGCTTAACATACTGCTATGTGACGTTGCGGTTTGTTCGAGCGAGACGGCGATATGTTTAGTTTGAATGAAATGCAAAGGCATTTTGCAAGTATAAATATAAATTGCGTTTTCGCCATTTTGGACGGAGGTGCGAGACGATGTGTCTTGTCCCTTGCGTCATTTGTTTTTTATTTCACTCATTTTATTTCGTACTGCATATTTTGAAATAATCTTATCAAAAACAAATGAAGAAAGAAATCTATTACACTCACAATAGTTGTTTATAACTGAAATATATACCAATAAATAAATTAAATTGGAGTGTCAGAGTAAGTTAATTTATTTTAAAATAAAACTGCGCCATACCTTATATTTAACATTGTTAATTGTTGGGGTCACATAAATTGCGAAACGGCGACATCTATTATTGTGTAAACATAACAGCATTGTTATTACTTATAGAGATAACGGTTAGTGCCAACCCCTAAGTTATTAATCGCTATTGGGAAGTTCGCCGAACATTTATAAAGCTGTGTACTATAAAAGCATTATTAATGATAATCCATATAATAAGGCACCAATATTTCAAATTTGTGTCTGGGTTCAATTAAGGTAAAGAGTAATGTGCGATTTAAAACTGTATTTTTTAATATCACTATGATAGTTAAGGAAACATTGTAAAGAAGCCTACACACACCGGGCTAGTTTAGAGAGACACTATCAAATATCTTTCAATGTTGCCTTCCCATTATCAACTGTAATAATATATGTATCTTGGGACACACACGGACACCTGCTCCCAAAATAGGCAGAGCCTGTAGTAGCTAGACATATATGCATTTCTAAATTCATAAATGTATAGATAATTTTAATGCCATACAACACTTTTTGAATGCGAAACAAAGATTGTGCTGGATAGAAATCAAAATTACGACTCCTGTTTCAGCAGTCATGTTGAATAACCACGGAGTCATGGACGTATGGACCTTAGGAAAAATTAAACTCAACTTAACACAACATGACACACATGTAGAAGAATTAAACTCAACTCAACACAACATGGACACACAAAACTCAACATCGCCACACAAATCACAAGCGCCACATAAATCTAGTTGCGCAACATTCTTTCGGCGCCACTTTGAAGCAATATATTGGTCGTATGAGCGGTGCGCGTGTCGCCGCGGTATTTAAATTAGTTTAATTCTACCTAGACGTACATGTACCCGCGAATATTGCGGCTGCGTTTGCGTTTCGCTGGCTTAAAGGTTTCAAAGGTTTTTGACATGCCTGCTGCGAATTGAAATTCTTAACAAACACTTAGTCCACGTTTAATATTGAAACTGAAATTTTTTCTATATCGTAAAATAGCCAAATTAAGGACACCCTGTACAACAGGATAAAGTTAATCATTAACTATTTAGATAAGACTCGACATCAGCTTTGATTTCAAAATGTTTGTATTTCATCCTTTTTGTTAGACAATTTAGTTAAGTTTATGATTTTGGCGGAGAAAACAAAATCAGATTGCACAACACAGATATTAAAAATAATTATTCTGGAATAGCCTAATATACTTTTCATATGACGACGAACATGGTAACAGTGACATAAACAATTTGATGAATACATTCAAAGTAGGCACCAAAATTTATATTATTAAAAATACTTAAGTATACATTTGCAACGCTTGCATCGTTAAATATAATTCTTTCTACACCCAGTACTGAAGACGGTCGGATTTAATTAGGAAGAAAAAAGGGGGGCTCCATCCCCCACCCCAACCCGCTTAATACGACTCGCGAATTTCTTCCCGTTCTGGGTTAATCCAGACCCCATTTACATATTTATTGGGCGGGACGAGGACAGATGCGGTGTATAATCGATATTTACCCACTTCCATGGTGGTGGCTTGTGTTTTGACCGGAATTTCGGTCAATATTAAGGCTCTAAGTCATGCTACCTTTGTCTCATCCAGGACCGCGCCAGGACCACACCAACGTTACAGGAAAAAGGCTCTAAGGTTGCAGAGATCAGTTAACGGCTGATAAGGCGTATATATAAAGTTTTATATACTCTAACATTAAGCATGCATACTTTTACACCCGAAGAAAACATGCATATTTGAGGTCATCGCAAAACTGTTTATGCGCTATGGAAATTGATTTCCTGCCCTGTGACTCAGCAGGTTCACAAAAATATTATTACATGTTATTTAGATTTTTACGCGAACGCAATAGTGGGAACTATTCGTGACAAAAACACGTGGATTTACGTATTCATAGGAGCAAGTTCTCGACGCCGAGGCGATGGAACTGCGAAACTATGACCCGTGGAAATTTAAACAGAACGAACCTCTTCGCACGTGCGCTTAATTAACTACAATTTGGACCGAACTTCGTCTAAATTGCGACCTGCACTGCCCTTGATGCTAACTAGTTTGTACTTTGTTGAGTTAACACGGGTAAGTTAAAGCTAGTATTGATTTATGTTCTCATTACTTAGGACTGTGGGGGCTGATGAAAACTAAACACGCGCAATTTCTTATATGATACCAAAGCCATACGTCAATATATGTGTCTGTATGTTTGTTCTTTTTTCACGTGAGAACGAAGCAATGGATTCATTTGATTTTTGGTATGGAGATAGTCGAAGGCCTGGAGAGTGACATAGGTCTAGTTTTTCGCGGAAAAACATCTCATTTCCACGGGTTAACACGTTTTAATCAATTAAAGCTCTATAGGTGGCAACAGGACTAATAAGGGCATGACATGTAAACGAAATAAATCTATTTGACCACGATTGCAAAACTGCGGATAACAGCTAGTTACTTTATAAAAAATGTTATTGATGATAAATAATAATAATTTTTTATTCCCGATAAAATCTTTGGATCATATTATTGTTAGTAGGTTTTTAAAACGTGGTACCAAATATGTATGTATGTAGTTAGTACCTACTAATTACAAAAGTAAATACAAATTAATGCAAAACGATTTAGTACATTTACAACACAATTAGAAGAAATTTAAATATATTTTGAATGTTCGCTTGTTCAAATAAAATAAAATGAAATAAATAATTAATGTTTGGCTTAGCATTCCTAGTCGGTTAAATCCGTCGTATACTATCGTCGTATGTATTGATATAATAGTATACGACATGTTAATCATTCCCAAGCGTTAGAACCTTTTAACTCCTAAACTGGTGTACGATAATAAATTCTTTCCAAAAGCACACTCCATACGAAAACATGTTTAAAAAGCTGCCATTCGGTACACTCGCGCGCATAACTCATAACATTTACGAATAAAATTATTAACGAAGTGCTCAGTTACAGAGAGGCGTGGATGGATTTAAAGCGTCAATTAGTAACCCACCACTAGGGGAGCTAAATTCGTTCGCCGGAGGCAGTAAAAATAGTTGCATGTGTGCGGAGTGATGTAGAGACGGATGTCCCTGGAAGCGACATGTCATCTTTTTTCCATTCCAACTGACATGTTGCAATGATTTGCACTTCCATTTGGTAATTTTGCATGAGGTTTTATATTTCAGTTTTTCGTTTTGTTTTACCGTCTAAGCTTACGTGACATCTTTGTATGTATGTTTTTTTTTAATATACATAAATTTAAAAAAAAGCATTACATTAAACCTTAAGTGTCGGTAGAATAGCATCATGAATTATATTTATAACAGCGGGTTAAAATGTTTGGTATTCCTATTTGAATGGATCGTTTGCTGTATGTATTATATTTTCGTTTATTTGTTCTTCCAAATTGCAATTCATGGGAACTTTATCAATACTTATACAATGTTTTTTTAATACACTTTCACTTACGTCACAACACTATTTCAAACGAACTAAACACATCACATCCAGCCGCTCTATATCCAGACCCCCACTAACATGACACAGCTGTCGAGATGTGTTTCTAGTTGGGCTCTGAACTCAGGTTCGCAAGAAAAATACACTCGCATTCGTACGTAGAGCGAAGTGGCCACAAGTTGTTTTTACGATCCGGAAACCGTTTAACGATGTTTAGCGTAACACTTTCGCGCGTAACTGTACATTCGTTACGGCCGTGATTTTTCGTTTTGCATATGTTTGATCCGTAATTTACCGTCTTTTTGTGGATGTTTATTTTATTTTATGACGTTTATTGGATCAATACATATGTCGCCCTTTATCGCGTACAAATTTAAGCAACATTATTATGACTATAGTTATTATTAAATCATTATATCTATAGCTATGAGTGTTATACAAAGAAAGCACAATACCATTACGTACCGAATATTATGATAAAAGAATAAAAAGATTAAATGCATGTGTTGTTTTGAAGGTTTCTGTTACACAGGATAATAAATAGTTCGTAACAGTGTTTTACTTGCCGCGCTACGAAAATGTAGTCGCGTTAAGCTCTGGTGTACAATCTAAATGTGTTTTTAACTGTGCCACCCGGAGAAATAGCCCGCATTTACTAAAAGGAAGTTGGGCCGAACCCTGCTAATGTAGGGCTCAACAATGTGAAGGGATTCGTACTAATCGAATTTTCTATGGAACAGTTGCAATGCATACGTGAGTTACATCGACCCTTAAAAAGCTGGGCGTGCTAGAAACAATAGAATCAGGTACACGAAGGGTTAATTGTTTCATCATCATTTGTGACTTTATCCAGATGTACAGTTCCTTTATTTACATGTTTCTGCCTATAGCTATTTCCAATATTGCCGTAATTTCAAATCAAATCAGACCATTTATTTGCAGGATAATGTATACATATGTTGCGTTAATGTACATTATACATAAATAGTGTATGCGGGTTTTGTCTGTATATTATAAATTCATTAACGGTTAAATAGAAATTGGAATAAACAAAAGAAAAAATGAATGAAACACTAAAAATAACCGTACCGATGCAAAGATATATTATTATATTTTGTAACTGTTGATTTATACATTTTTAGATTTATTCTAATGACTTGTCACTAAATAAAACTGTTATGTCTTATTGTAAAAATGCATTGGCAGTCGAAGCATGCAGTTCATTTTTGACTGATCGTAAATGATCCTCCATTTCCATGTAAGATTCGAGTACATTTACATTGTAATGATATCTTTCGAACGTCCACAACTTCCAAATTCAAATTACGTTAAGGATATCGGAAAAGAGAGAGGAAACAGTGAAAGTCGTATCGTGGATTTTTTAAGAGAAGTTTCATTTTTTTTCTCAATTTTAAAAGCCGGTAGATAGTCCGTCGTGAAGCTATTGAAGTACCCGTTAAAGATCTAATTGAACGCAACTCGCCTCGAACTAACAGAAGATTTTATATCTGTCGGGAGTTTAATTAACTTTAGCGCGATAAGAAGGAGATAAAGATTAAGTAGCCGAGAGATATATAGCTATTAAAATTCATATTAAGGCCAATTGTAATGGACAGTCCCATGCTTTTGAAATGAAGCGTTTTCAATACTTGCGGTAGGCTGTAACATTGCCTGTGCTTAAAGCAGCAGAATCACTTTCTCATTAACATCACCGTTATTATCATTAAACTTTGATTGTTCGAGTGCTAGTTGCATTAATATTGCGTTAGAAGCTATAAGACTAAGGATGGATGCACACTTGCGACATTTCACCGTGACATGGTCTGTTACTTTCACAGTAATGTGCTCAAACCCTTCATATATATTTTAATGGTACGTTTAGACTACGGCAGAAATTCTGAAATAAATGTCAGACATTAATGTCTATACTTTTTACACTTTCACGGAATTTTCCACATAAAACTCATTTTATGCATTAAAACGCGATGTAGTGTATATGAAAATGTCAAACGTGACGGA
>DWQT01001282.1:0-17443 GCA_018244895.1 Myscelus amystis hages
GTATTATGGCATTGCGTTATATGGAACAACAAAAAATTTACCCCTGCGCTCTGTGTTACCACATTTAACAATTTAGTAGCACAAATTTGACAAAAGGAGATTTACGAGGCTATTTGATTTATGTTTTGTAATGATGGCTGTACATAATTCGAATACGACCCGACAAAACTGCCGGAAACTACGGCTCATAAATCGGACCTTATATTGGTTTACCTTTAAATATTTTAGCAACAGTATAACCCATACCGTAAACAAGTTTATGGTCTTCGTTGATAGGCAGTGACGAGTTGATATAGCTAGTGCTGACGTCATCAAAAAAATCCCACAATATACGAGTATGTGCCATAAAGGGAGAAATATACTGTAACATCGGGCACTAATATGTGTTAAGATGTCATATAACACATTTCAAATCAATGGAAAATATTGCATTCAACCCACACCGGGTTGGCCAAGGATGACCCCGCTTAAAAGATCCAATAAGTCAATTTAATATGGCACGATGCGATATAATAAATGATATTTCATACAATTATTTTGACATACTACAGCCTATTATCCGTATAAGGATATTTATCGTCCACGTACGACAAATTCAAACGTCATAAATAATAATATTTTATTAACTATTGACTGAACAATAAATTCCGACGATGAAATAATGTATAATGCCGGCTGCGTGTGGGTGAAATTGAAATTGTAGTTATAATTTATTAGTACAGTTAATATCACGTTCCATTGAAGGCTAATTGCTATAATTTACCTATTGACAGAGTGACCATAATTTTGGGGTACATTTAGCCGGATTAAATATTTAACATTAAACATTGTTCTGTTATATTTGAAATGATACATATTTTATAATAAACTGGCTTTTGCCCACGACTTCGCGCGCGTTTAATTAGGAATCAAACATTATCCCTATACCGTAAAAAAATCCTGCTATCGTTGGAATATTTAAACTCATATACTACATTATTATCGTTTAGGATCAAGATCACAGCAATAGCAAGTCTGTCTTGTTTTTAACAGGCTTTGAAGAAGTAATACTTCTTCATATACCTTTCAATTTCTACAATAAGCATACAGTAAAGCAACCGTGTAAGAACAACTTGAATTAGAAATCGTATACGATTCATTGAAGATTTATTATAATAAAAAAATTCAGGAAATTTCAACAATAGCACACGATGTGGCCACCGTATCGATAAACGTTGATCACTTGTTGATACACACGTGGCTCGGGCGCGGACTGGTCCTAAAAATACCCCGCGAGCCGCCCTTGTCGACACATTGTCAAGTTAGACGGCTATTTAAAGCTGTTGCATTTCTAATAATACAAAACGTTTGAGTTAAGTGGAAACTTTCTTCAGTGGTATTGTTATTATTGTAACATTCGAGTTTAGAAATAAATACGAACCAATCGAGTGTATGTGAAAGGCGGAATCGTAGGTACTGCTTCACATGTGCGATCTTGAGAATATGCTCGGTTTATTTTTATATTATTTGACACACCGCTGCAATGCAATGGTGATTTAATAAACTCTATAACTTTCAACTTTTAGAAACCTTGCTTATGATATTCTTAATATTAGAACAAAACTTTAAGACCGCTGCTGTTAATTAATTGATAAGTTTACAAGCACTCAGTTTGAAATTATTAGGAAAATTTAATTTAAAGTTACACAATAATTATCTTAGCGGTTCGCTTGTGGATATTTATTTATATAATTTGTTAATCTCGATAGGCTCCTTATTTACCACAGGTACATTTCAATCGAAGGGAAAGATTTCTTTCCGAAGGCTTTCGGTTCATACCTAACTCTTTTTTATTCGGTTAATTGTACCTAATCTTACTTTGAAAAGGCACGTATATAAACATCATTTCTTTTTGTTGTTGATGTTACGAAGATGAAATACTTAAACGGAAGGGAACCCTAATTCTATTGGGTTAATAAGGGTATGTATACTTTTTAACTGCTAATGTATATGTACTTCTTCAAACACTCCTAAAATTGCAACTTGTATTAGGTTGACTGGATTTTTTGCATACTCGCAGTCATGTATAAACAGGTTGGAGGCAGCGCCTACTCGGTCATATGTAAGCGACTCAGTGACTCAGTGACACCGTGAAGAACGCAGTGATGACTTGGATGGGCTAACTGCAGTATCTTACAAAGGTGAGCGAAGCTGGAAGATATTTATTCTAGCTACCCCCCAGAACCATATACACTTTAGCAATCATGATACTCAATACACTAATGAACTAAGACATAAGTAACAATGTGCCAGAATTCCACCTATAGAAAATGTTTCTCGTATATCGCAACATTTTCAAATATCTTTTGACATGGAAGCTATAAAACGACTAAAACAGTAACATCAAGTGAAAAGTCAATTAAGCTTAATCGTCGGGCAAAAACAGAAATCTCGTCATCTGTCGATGTTCCCAGGTCGGTTGCGTTCCGAGTTCTGACAGTTAATTAATATCGAGTTAAAATTTTCGCGACGCAGGACGTTTGTTCCTTCCCCTCATTTGTACAGTCCTTAAGTGCAGTTGGGACTTTTGATTGGGACTCAGGAGACGGCAGCCGGAGTTCTACAACGATATAAAAGCTCGCCTCTATTTTGTCTACATTTAACTACAACTCGAGTAGCGGTCACTGCGGTTTATTTGCACAACTATTAAGTGGAGTTTATAAGGAAAAAATAGGTAGTTTACATAACATGCTTAAAAAGCAGTGCGCCAGCTAAATATAATCTGTTAAGTTACGACATTAGTTTCTAAAGTCTACATTTAGTTTTAGTACTTTCAGCTTATCCCTAAGATAATTAGAAAAAGAACTTATGTGTGTTTAAAAGTTAAGGCTTATAAAATTAAAGCATCCGAGATACCTATTCGTCAGGGTTACGGAATGAAATAACATTTACTACGCCTAATAACAATCCGAGAGCGGTTCATATGGCAAATAATTCAACAGGATATATTTTATGTTAAGATTACAGATAATAAATAATTCTCGTGTAAAATAACTTAAAGAAATTTGGTTGAAACTTGAATTAAATTTTGGGTTCGTTAGTAATAATATAGTAGACCGTCTGAAGATTACAGAGTAAATGGGTTTTCAGTTACAATTTGATATTTTACATATTTATGTTTAATTGACGTAAAGGGTACGGAAGTTTCCGATATAGGGAAGGGTCATGTCTCAATGTCATGTCATAATCTCGAAGGTTTTGATACAAATGATAGAATTTACTCGGGCTGCCTATGTACATATTAAATTGGACGGTTAAAGTGGCGATAAGTTTGTCGAGGAACAGGGGTCCGGTAAATATTCTCGAAGTGACAAACGAGCTGGCGAGAGATTTGTGAACTACCGCGAGATTACACAATTGGATACTTGACATAATCTGGATGTTTGAGCTCTTAGCTCGTATTGAGGTTCACTTCTTACATTAGTGTTGACGGTTGCTAATGGACTAAATATCCCGCAATATTATTCACATAACGACTTTGTCGAATAGAATTTACTATCAGCAGGAACTTGAGCAAGTCGCAATAATAGTTACAACATGACTATGATTTACACTACTGTATGACATTTAATTATTTCAATTTGAATTTAGGTAATGTATAAATGATAACAAAGTACTTCTTATTTATACATAAGTAAAACGGTCAACTTAATCTAAGTTCATAAGAGCAGAACTGACTAGTGATGATTCTTTTATGTAGTGGTGCTCATGTGCATTGGCGATAAATTTACTTTACCAACTACGGGAAACAGCGATAAAGCTCCCAAACTGACATACGAGCCTTCGAGAGATTTGTGAACGGCTTCAAGTTTACACCAATTGGCTAGTCGTGAACGAGAGATAATCTAGTGCTTTGCGCTGTGAACTCAACCTAATTTTATAATCTCTGAAGTAGCGCCATGTGGTTTACCCGAACCGACTTAATAAATGACACTTTCACGTGTTAAAAAGACCTATAGGAGGTTGTTGTAACGTGAATATGCCACAATAAATCACAGAGGCGAATTCGCGAGGCGGTTCATTTATTCATTTTAAAAAGCATCAGACGTTTCATTAATAAACAATAAGTTATTATATAAAGTCAACGTTCCTGTAACGTTAATTCCTCACACTTACATAGTATATTCTAAAAAACTAGAACTACGTAAAATTATGACTGAAAATAAATTAACTAGTTATCAAACCAATCCAGTTAGGATTGGGAATTGTTAAAAAAACGACTAAAGCGTAGGTACGTGAGAGGCGGCGATAAATTTGCTCACACCGAGAGCAGCGAGGGAAACGAACGGTTCTGAAATAATAAAGAGCTAGCAAGAGGTTCGTGAAAAACTAATTTATAAGTTTATACCAAATACGGTATTTGCTCTTGCTCTGTCTACTCGGTTTACTGTAGCGACCAATAATTCGCGGTGCAGAAATGTTAGTACAGCAGACGTTATTGAATATAAAGTATTATAATATAACACTAACATAAATACAATAAAAACATATATTTCATTATAATAAAATCATACCAAGACAGACATCTAGAGAGCCAACCTGTGTGATAGCTTTTAATAAAGATAGAAGATTCGAAAAAGTTTTTCAAAATCGTAACCAGTGGATATCATGTTTTTATCTTTCCGTACACAAGATAGTCGTGATTGTATAGATAGAAAGATACTTATGAACATGAAGTACCTTATTGCTTAAAGTTGTAAGTTTCATGTACTTATCTTATAAATCAAAGTGGCATGCTTCTTACATTTATGAGTACAATACACTTGTCAGACTTTATTTATTTATCATTTTTATGAAAAATATACTGTTAGTTATTTCTAAATAGCTAGCTAATTTTGTGTCCACTGCTGGGCAACGTTCTGTCTCGTAGCTGCAGGCGGCGCGGTGCATGCTTCTCTACACTGCCTCAGCGCTAATTAAGGAAGGTAATACTCCACGTAAAATGCGATAATAAATAAATGATAATAAAATGATAACTATCATTACGTCCCATTCATAATTTTTGTTATCGTAATGTTATCTTAATTACTTATCTACCTTCCTTTCAACCGCGACATAGCAACACAATCGCTTTGCTGCGTTATCGTCTGTGTGTACGATTATTTTTTTAATAACGGCAAAAAACATTTACAGTGTTTAAAAGTAGGGTAAGTCTGGTCCTGACCTACCAACTATTTTTGCTCAATTACTCACATTGATATATGTATACTTGTACATCGGCGGCGTAGGAAAAACAACACCTTTAAGATTAGTTTTTAGTTATTACATATCAGGCTATCAGTTTACCACTATTCCCCCTTATACGGAATAATAGGTAAATAACAATCACCATAATAAATTTTAAGGTTATAGGAAGTTAATTAATAATGTACAAAAACGCCAGCTTTCATTAGCTAGACTCCAAGGATTCAGAATTGACTAAAAAGTGACTGGCGTACGTGTAAACTGGCGATAAATTTACTCAGTGAAGCTAAAAGCAACGAGTCCGCCAAACGGTCCCGAAGTAATAAACGAGCTACCCAGAGATTTGTTCCGGCAACTAGAACTTTAGACCATTCCCGTATCTCCCTCGGACTGTGTAAGTTCTTTACAGTCTATTCTGATGAGGAATATTGATGTTACCTTTGCTAACATTGGAGAGATTGAGATAGAGAAAAGAATTTACTATTTTCGTAGTTTCAATATAAGCCCGAGTAGTACAGATAACGAGTTATTGTTTGCGAAGGTAAAATACGACATCCTAATTAAGCTGGAAATATTTTGTAAAATGAATCAATGAGTATTGGATAATAAGTTCTTGTTAGGAATATTTGAGATTTCTTTTGGACTGTTGTCTCTATTTGTATAGATCTGGTGTGCATCTTCTACATCCATCGCTCTTCATACATGCACGCCGCTTTGGAGACTTTTGACTCCCTCATTAGCCAGTGTCTGATCTATTTGCTTAAGAAACTTTAAGCTTGTTGAATACATTGCAAGTTCTACTTCTAGCTTTGTAATAAAACCGTCTGCTAAGATGTAGATTAATTGTTCTAAATAAAACAAAAGTTCGGCTACGGTCTTGTAAAAATACAAAATCTATTATTTCAAGGCGGAGGAATAAAGATTAGTTTCATTTAAAGTAAGAGAATCCATTTTCGCAAACGAGTTACCGAGGGGCTTCGACATTTCACGTAAGTAAAGCTTCGGATAATTCGATAATCCTGTAAGGCGCTAAGTTATTTGCAATCCGGTTTGAATCTTATCTGTTTTGCTGTAGTTCACGAAGATAACTTCTCTGTACAATCATAAAAAATGTGTCTTCACAAGTTATATACAATAATGGTAAGATTCTAGAAATAGTTTTTCTGTACGTTTGCACTACAATATTTGCAACACTTACGTTAACTAAAACTCTAAAAAACTACATAATATTTTCTTTTTGTATTTTGCGATCTGATTTTATACTGATACTTGCTCTAATTTTATCAAGTTTATCAGGTACTTACTTCGGTTTATGGATCTCATTTTTCCAATTTTGTAAATCATGTATATATTGAGCACATATAAATAATACGCAAAAGGGATATTATCTTGTATAACGTCAGACATTAGACAACTGTGTGTGAAACATGCAATATTTGGACTTAAATACAGTATTTTTTGCACTATAATCAAGTGGTACAAGCATATAGAATGAGGTAAATTAAGGAATAGGTAATTAATATCGGGGTAGATAATCTGAAAGGCGGCAGACGGGGCGCAAGTTTGATCAACGACTTAACTTTCTCAATGACACCTCATAAATTTCCAAGGAACCTTGCAAATTTTAAGCTAAAAGGCTCATGACGATGAATAAAACGTGTCGAGAGCGTACTATTAAGTTTTCCAGTTAACTTTTCATTAATTGCTGTGGCACGGCCATTTGAATATTACATCGAGTTTGACGCAACTTGAAAAATTCGTGGGATTAAAAAAATGATCCAAAATTATTGTCCGTAAACTGCTTTAAGAATTAATTTAGGTAAATTTGATTTACACAGATTGTCTTTCATAAGGGCTTAAATTAACTTAAAGACATTGTTTTATTTTGCTAAGTGGATGGATTACACAATTTCAAATCTTTATCTTAACAGACCAAATTGTATACAATTTTGACTCGTTTAACAGGTACCTATCTATGTAGTCAAAGATAATAGGTTTGATATACTTGGAACCTTTAGGAAATGATGGAATGAAAGGATGACTCTAGTACAATTTTTCTACAGGATAAAAAGATTTTTGAACGATATAATATTTAGATAAGGTTGCCAATGATGTTAAGCATAAATCTTTATTTGGATCAATTTTCTTGGGCAACGGAAAAAAACCAGTTATAATAATTTTAAGTCAATATAATGAACGATATTGTGATGGTTCCACTAATCCTGTCTTATAATCGCTTGCAAGTAGGTAATCGCCCTAACTGTAAAAGTTCAAATTATGTACTACGAGTTGGTAAGTTCTGTAATAACTCCCTACGATTCAATAATAACTAAAATATACAAAAATACTTCTGCCATCAACGTCATTTTGATTCGAAACTATGTATAATTAATTCTGATCGCAGTGGATTTATTCACGCTCTTCAGCCAATCGACAAACCCCACCATGAAAGGGGCGAATTGAGTGCTTAAAACTTCTTATACTTACGTCTTATAATGTTTTCAAATTAGAACAGTTGTATTTTAACAAATCATTATATAACTCAAATGGCAGCAAAATTGAATTTTGAACAGGATAATTTACGTATGCATAAACAATATTTAAAAGCGTTAAAATAGACTAGGTAGACACAATCAGAACACGGCAAGGGTCAAGTAGACATCAATTTGTTGAAAGTGAATTGGATGACCCGACAAACAAAGAGATTGCGGGATATATCGACATCATTTGCCCAATCGATCTCCCGATTAGCAGATTTATCTAGCGCTAATTTCACACCCAAAATAAATAAAAAAACTTCATAGCACAGTTTTTCATAATAACTTCTTAGGTCAAGGTCAAGGTATTTGTAAGGTATAAGGTCAAAGCATTGTACATAAACAATTCACTGAAATCTATAATTCATTGATGTTCGTGAAACACGAGCATGAAAAGTTTTCCGTCACGTATACGAGGAAACCTCTTATTATAGTATAAAAAATGCATCATAAAAAGTGTCAATTAAAAAAGTTTGTTTCAATAAAATATCGACGCTATGAATACAGTGTCAAGTTCCCATCAATTTGTTAAAAGTGAATTGGATTATACGACTAACAAAGGGATCGCAGAACATTGGAACAAAGCTCAATAAAATTGATCCTTCGATTAACAGATCTGTTAAATACGACTTTCACGTCTATTAATCTTAATATTCAAATAGAAATACAGTTTAGGACAATTTTGTTGTCAATATCGTTTTGATAATAGCAATTATTATACTTGTCAGTCTTTAGCAACATATAATTTTCGATGATATAAAAACAATATCATGGTTATTGTAGCAAAATATTGACGATCATAAAAAGGTCAAAACTGAGGATGACGGAGTTAAACTCTAAAAATATACATCTACGTATACAAATTGCAAACGCTTTGGTTAAATAAACAAACGCGATGCGTATTGTAATAACATATCAATGCATTATTGAAACAGCGCGGGTCAAGTAGACATGGATTTGTTCGAAGTGGATTGGATTACACGACAAACAATTAGATTGTGGAACATTACGACAAATGCCCAATTGATCCGTCGATTAACTGATTTGTCGAGCGCCAACTTCACAGCGTTCCCGGTGCAATTTAAATATAACAATATCGTGTAGTGTTATGTCAGGCGTCGTGACAAACTGTTGTTTAACACAAGTTGGATGCTCTGTTCAAAATGTTACTGTTTGTCTTTGTTGGAAGATAAAAAAATCTTATTACGGTTCTGTTTTCAATAGTATTTATACACGCCATCGATGTGAAATTAAATAATCTGGCACGCAACGAGGTATTCAAGTATATCCATAATGTACGAGTATAGTAGACACTGTAATATACTTAAGCATTTAAAAAAAATCTCTTTTTGAAGAGGACGAACAAGTACGTAATATTAAATTATAATATTTAAGGTGTATTAGATGTAAAATATCCCATATTAATATTTTATAGATACGAATACACATAAATAATTACCTGTACCGCCATAATATTCCACCGTATGGGTAAAACAAAATATCGTCTAAAATATCCATAATTCTCAAGCGCACGTAATAAATATGCGGACACGTGTAGCTAAAAGTTATTGCTTTAAGAGTGCGATGGAGCAAAGAGAAGAACTCGTCTGAATAGTCCGCGGTATGGTGAAGGAAGTTTTTATAGTGTAAATTTATAGAGAAGCAACTGTGAGAAAGCGGCATTAAACCTTATAACAGCGCAACATCAACAAGTTTACAGCTCCGAGGAAAATAGACCTGCACGCAGTCGTTATCGCGCCAGCAAACAAATACACTTTGTACTCTCGGATATAAGGTGAAGGAAGCACTTGGTACTCGTATATTATTAGGTAGATTTCCCTAGGAATGCAACTAGTAAGTCGCTTTTTTAAATAATATTTTAACGTACTGCACGTTTTTAAAAAAGCGATAAGTTACAGATGAATCGCTTTTGTTGTCACCCAACAAATTAATGTATGTATTTTGTGACTAAGGAGCAATATCACTGCTAAATATTTCAAATGAAACCTAATGGTCACGAAAAGGGCTTTTTTTTTTCAAAAAATTTAGATCGTGTAGTGATAACTACCTGCCTCGACTGTTTATGTGTTTTAAGACATGAGTGAATAGGTATTTCGTAGGCAAGCATGCTACTTACATCCTAGGCTACACTTTATTTCCCACCAGAAGAGCTCATAGTGAAATCCAAGCAATTTCATAGTAAATAAAAGTTTATAGTGAACATAGCACAATAACAATACTAAATAGTCTCGGTAAAGACTGTTTAGAATCCTTATTATAAATATCTAAAAAGTGATAGTGTATACATAATGACAACATCAATTTATGAAATAAAAAGAAAACAGAATTTTCATTTGCGTTGCTTCTACCTCTAATTCTAATTTAATTGGATGTGTGCATTTTCATACTCATTAAAATGACAGTCGTAACAACTGCCTGGATGGAAAAGAATACACATTGCGGGAAGGCTGGAATTCCACATAATTTAATACTACTTCACAAACATTTTCGTGTTACAATCTGAATTTCGCCATTATTTTGAAACATATACTGTAAGTTCATCCTATTTTCTAAGCGGCTCTTCTGGGATTTTTGAAGATTGTAATTTATTTTATAATCATAATTCGTTATGTGGCATAAATACTTCAGCGTAATACTATACGTCTCAAATATCTGTATTTAGGAAAACACGTACAGTTCCCGGATCAGCCAGAGAACTTGGAATATTTTTGATCTATACGTAAGTAACGGCAACCCATAAGCCGTAGATCGATGTTGAAATTTAAATTCACGCGAAGCAAGTCAAATAAAAAGACATTGAATAAAAAATATAAGTCACTCCGTTTGATTTTATTGCTCTGGAAGATCGTCAAATCGGATTGGTTGGTTATTTTTACAACCGAAACGTGTTTATGTACTGTACTTAAGGCTCAAATAACGCTGAGAATTACGCCTTTGCAGATATATATGTCAACACTTTTACGGTACAGTATTTTCGAAGTCAAAGATACTAGTGTATTTGCATTGATAATTTAATTTGAAGATTTTCAGCAGTTTGTTTATTGTCATGCCGTTTTATTACGGTCCCCATTTCCACCTCAGTAAAAACAATGCCTTTCCTCACAACAAGAAATTAATTATTACGATGCTTGTCTAAATATATGAAAAATATAGAATTTATTTCGATAAGTCCTTCCTTCAAGGTACAATCACAGTTAAAAATTATGGATAAAAGTGAAATGTTTAAAGCTAAAAAGCTTTTAATTTCTTTTGAACCCAAGATTAGGCGTAATTTGTTTATTTATTGGTGAGAAGATACTTTGAAAGTGATATAAACTTTGCAGATTTGGAAAAGCAGCGGTTACTGACACGGAATGAATGCCGAAATAATTGCACGGCCCTAAAAACTTGGGTCTTCAAACCGACGTTTATATTTTTGAGTAAGTGCTTAAATCGCGTTATTTTTTTCTCATAAACTCTTTTCTTTCAGAATCCTTTATGATTTTAGGCTGTATGTGAAGTTCATTTGGTTGTGTTTTTATTTTCGCTTTAACCATTTTTTTTGAAGCGATAAACAAACGAATCGCCGTAAATCTGTAACGAAAATTTAATATTTATTTACATTATTTTCTCCTTGTAAATTGTATAAATAATGATTATGAAAATGATTCAGTGATTCAGGTGGCCCTGTGAGAATTGTCACAAAATATCATTACGATTATTATTATTAGAGCGATAAGGTGTTCAGATTCCCTGCCGATCTTTCCTTAAGACGACCACGTTAGGTCAGAGGTACGGTATTATACCCTGTTTTATATACCCTGTATTATACCATGTTTGAAAGAGGTTATAATCTAAGCCGCTAAAACATCGGCGCTTCTTTATGCTTCATGCACTTCTCGTTCCTCTTAAGCGTGTAACATTTTATTTCTATCATTTTATAAAGTGAAGCAACGCTACGTCCACGGAGCGTATTATAAGTTTCAAGTTTCACATTGTACCAACATTGCAAGTTCAGTACAACTGCTCGATGAAGTCTCAGAGCGCCTGGCCAAGTAACACAACTTGCTAACTATATTAATTTATTACTTACCAGCTTAGCTTAATATTAATAACCAACTTAATTTCCCTTTGATGTCGCTTGCTCTCGTAACAGTGGCTCCGACAATTATAAATTATACACGGAAACGTTTACAGCTATATTGTTAACAATATGATAGAGGCGGAAGGTGTATTTGGAACTGTCCTGTTAAAATTAAACTTGATCTTGCTATTTGCAATTCCGATTGAGCTAGCATCCATACTTACATAAATCCTGCGTATCCATGGAAAGAGTGAAAATTATTTCGTTTTTAAAAGCAGTTTGGTTTCATATAGCATTATTAGTATTATACCGGTGTCTTTTACCGACTATAATGTTGTACACTGTAGGAGTCAATTAGACTGTTTTAATATTCTCTCATAACATATATTAATATCTTAAATAAAACCTCGAGCATTCAAATATATTAAATATGTAATTTGAAACCAAATATTGAAATATATTGTATAATCACCTGATTATATTGCTGTGTTATCTATACTTTTAAATTTATAGTTTATTTATTTTTAAATACCTAATCCAAAACAATGCTAAGGAAAGCCTCTGTATATGAGAACTTTCTATTTCACTTATAAATAAGTTATTTGTATAAAATATGATCGCAATCGAGTTTGCGGCTCGGAAGCGGACTTCCAATAGGTATTATGAAGTTATCGGCTACAGACGATCTAACGATTCCAGAAATCTTATTTATCCCTAGGTTGCTCGAGGAAATACTGGAGATACTGGGTCTAGACAATCCCAAAATTTGTGTGGCTTTGGATTCGAATATCTATTTGCAAAACAATCCTTACATCAAGGATCTGAAAATAATTATTTAAGGTTTTGCAATTCTGTCAGGCAATGATATTATTCTTTTTATTTTACTAGATGATTGATTTAACTATTCCGATATACCACAAATAAGGTACGTACATCTAGTTGAATATTTCCATAAATCGATAGGGTTTGATTTAGCTAATTGGATAATTACTTCTACAATCCGAATCCACTGTACACAAAAAGGAGATAAAATAAAATCACAAGGATAAATCTTTAGGTCGAGTTATTCCATTGAAATGAATGGCTGGCATTAGTCTGTTAATTGGACCATTCATGAATTTTATACAAATGCTGGCGATTTCTACATAAACTGACATTTCTTTACAGCGATGCGAGTGAGTGGCGTTTATAAATATTACTTTCTTAGATAACTTTGTTTCTTGGCACCAAATTTAATATTTTCCTTTAACATTTTGTATCCCAAGTCAGTCGTTATAGTCATTTTTATTGCAGTGCTTTGACAATATCGACATATAAATAATATATACGTGGACTGTAAGCAGATAAACGTAGGTTCACCTCAATTGTATTTCCACAACTGTCAAGTCAACATAGGATTTCCGCAATCCTCACTTGCCTTTCAAGAGTCGAGCACATGTTTGGCGACCAAACATCTCGTGTCCTATGTCGACGGAGATTTAGTGGGTCTAGGAGCTAATTTATTGAATTTAATACAATAATGTAAGAGTTATAAATCAAACACAATGTACCACATAAACTGTAAGTTTTTTTCATTTACGTTGGGTTAGTAACGAAATATGCAAAACTAAGATTCTTTTAAATTTGCCTCGCATCACATGGTCTAGTTCGATAGCTTTAGACGATCTATTTCTTTAAAAGTAATTAGAAATTCTTATAAACGCTTGATTTACAATGATCGAACAGTAACAGTGTTAGTGTATTAATCATACAATTCACAAATATGTATTTCGTTTAGTTTTAAATTAGATATCGGCGTCACCCAAGCTGTACAGGATGGAGATGATTTAGTTCTTTGTAATATACATAAAGATCTCTATCTGGTAATGCGGTATTAACTTCGTATACTTAATACAGCGGTTTCTCAACGGCGCTTGAATACAACATTTATTTAAAATGTAATTCTGACTATCTAAATTTCCAACACTGCAAAGTTAAAATCGATATACAAATATAATCCTTAAATTATATTTACAAAATTTCATTAAATTAATGAATAAAGTTTGTACATTAATAAACATTTATTTCCATGCAAATATTTTCGTGGTTTACAATATTATCCTGGTGTATGAAACTATTTTCGAAGTGCTAATATCATTATCGTTTTTGCGTAGTCAATCATTTGATAACATAATTGGGAGCCAATTCTCTTCAAGGATGGCTCAATGGTTGAACAAAATTGTACCAAAGTAATATTTCTTCATAATTTCATAATTTTGAAAAATATTATTTAAAAGAATCTGGTAAACGTTTCAATTGTGTTAGTGTACCTGCGCCATGTTATCATGGGCTACTAATTGTTGAACAAACTGAAATCCATCAGAGAAAACGCTGAATGAGCTTTAAAAGAAATAATAAAATGTTATTGTTTAAAGCCTTGTACATTATGTTTTTAGATGTCATCTTTTCGAGATTGACAATAGAAAAAGTTTTAAATATTGTTTGCCGAACATTCATAACAGTTTCAACTATTAAGTCCAGTAGAGTCTCCCGCTTAAAGAAAATACCTACATTTCAAGTGTTACAATTCATCTACATAATTTAGCACTTTGCTTTGCATAACGATTTCAGACGCAGCAATAACAACATTTTGTTTTTGTGCTTTTTATACTACAACGTTGACTAATATTAAATCTACACCATACCATCTATAGCATTCCAGATAAAACGATAAGCAGGATTCGCTTCACAAACATCAAAACTAATATAAAAGCAGGGTAGTGTAATTTATCCGTCTTGTAGGATTTTTCCATTTTCACAAAATTACAAAAGTCATATTTAAGTACGACGAAACGGAAAAGAAGCTATTACGACAGCTTAATCTTCGGAACACTTACGATTTCCCGCTTATTACTGGACGACATCCATATAACAATCCGGTCTCATGTCTGTAATGGCACTTGACAATACAATAGAGAAGCGGAGTCTTCCAAAAGATACCTAAACCACGTGCGACGCGGGCGGGTACCAAACGTCCAACTGCGCGGTTTGACTGCGCAGTCGCCCTTAACCATACCCTCTTATTAATATTACCTACATGACCCCTTAAACAAAGGATTGCCAATCAATTAGGGTCAAACAGCTGAATAATATAACGAAAAAGAGAATTTTATCGTTGTGGGTGAAAAGCAACCCATCGACTTTACTTTCCAAATATCGAAACTATGCTTATGGTTTAACACTGGCATATGACGCGGCAAAAGAAGAAAAACGCGCAATGTGCGCCGAAAAGAGACAGAAATATGCCGATTAGCCGTTCAACGGAGGGAGATGGCTGCAGTCATTTTGTAAGCTGATAACCAGAGGCAGCGAACAGAGCGAGGGGAACCATATTCTCGCGCGGCTCTGCATGAATGTAATGAATTAAGATTCAATGGTACAAGAAAGTCTGTAGTTGCGTTTGAATAGCTTTTAACACAAAAGCTCAAAGAATTGTTGTTTTATATAAAAATTATTTTACCAAGAAACAAATGTAATCTTGTTTTGTAATTTGTAACTAGAAACTAATTAGACCGGTAAACACTAATTATTCCCCAAAAAAACTTAATAACTTCTAAGGAGCCTTGAATAATCTAAGATTCTAATGTTACACAAAGAAACTTAGAGGAAAATGTTTCGTAAGATCTGAGGCAACTCAAGGTCTGGCTGACCTCAGCAATTTATCCAATGAGAACCGTAAAACTGTAAAGTGTATTTTCTCAGAACTTATAATGCCAAAAAACCCTCATAGATTTAAGAATACATCCTTACACTGAACGCATGCACTATGTAAGAAGCTTGTCTCGTTTTAAAACAATGCGAAATAAAATGCGAACGAAATGAAAGTTAGTTACTCCAAGCCTGGCTAGACTAAGACACAGTCAGTACAGTGCGAATTAACTGACGATTTTTACCTAGACATTAATGGAAATGCAATCCATCATTGAATCCTCGTGTATCCACAGTAGCGACACACACACAGGGCGCCAGCGCGCACACTAGCTCACCACACCTCCTCACGCGAAGGGAAAATCTTCACACACGACACAGATAAACATGTCAACTGCTAGACATTGTTACCCTACAGTCCTTGCACGTTATTCGTCACAAATTCACCATTATGCACAAATGATAACACAAACAACATAAATGAACACTGAAACACAGGATAATTTCGCAATATCACCCGCGTTCGAGTCACGAAGCCAGCGATTTCGACAAAAATACGCGTAGATGTTATAATGTCGATACGGCGACTGTTCTCCCCGCCCTGTTCCAGAGGCGAATGGCGACGCCATATTGAATCTCACGTATAGACGCACGGGGGAGCATCTAGCGGCAATGAGTAGAACTACAACGTCTGCACGGACTATTCGTTTGTTTAGAATTTATTTTTGTAGAGAACTTTAATTATTACAATTATTCATGTATCTTTACAAAAATATGTGATAACTACATTTGAACTGTACAATTAGTTTCTTAGTAACATACTTAAATATTTCTTAATGCGTAAAGTAAGGAATTGTTGATCGTTTATCTTGGTGCCGCTAGAGAGCGCTGTCAATGTGTACTGTCTGATGCATTTTGTATGTAAACTATGATAGGATGTTTATATTTTATATCCGCATGTATCCTCATTACCACGTTCTGTCCTAGAGATTCAGATTAAGAAAAGTTTTAATAAACTCACACACAGAAATAGAAATACAGTATAAAGGAACCTTTATTTATGTAGGTGATAATCTTAATAAAACAATTAAAAAATATATGTATACATAACATATGTACATCGTTTTACGTTATGTCGACTTTTTTCAGCCTGTACCAACAGATTCTGTAATCTCTTTTATATTAGTTTATCTTATTATTATATTATGTATTATTGTTGGTTCTTTTATTGTACATCCTCTTTACGTAACTGTATCCTCCAAATATTATTAGATTTTCCTGTCTTCCTTCCAAAAGGTGTTCTGTAAAGTAACGTTTTGCACACCAAAAACTAACAACCTTTTGTGTACCTAATAACTCTTCTTTGGTAGTAAAAATCATCTCACGATGACAATTTCTCTTGTATGTGATTCTTATTAATTTTTAAAAGACAGTTTTAGAAATAATGTGTAGGTATTGTATGTTCGTAGATTTAAAAAAAGGTCATTGACAAAGTAAGTCATAAATTACCCTAATTCTCAGGTGGACGAAAAATCTGAGATTAATATGTATAAATGCAGTTGTTATTTGAAATGATGAACTAATGCCGTTGTGCGAACGAAATGTGAACATAACACATGACAGCTGCGCGCTACAGATAGCTTTTCGTCTGTTTAAAGTTTTAGCGTAATGAGTGGTGAGACTGGTGAGCTGTGTCGCCGCCTGGCATTAACTTGTCCTCTCAGAATACCGAATGTACATATTCGTAACTCGATTTACGTCGGGATGAAACTTTTCCACCAAATCTGAACACATAATAGATTAAAGTAACGTTGAATTAAAAAACTTTCACTAGCATTGAGAATATCAGGAAGTTATTATTTCTAATCCACCTAAATTCTGATATTAATTATTGTAACATCTTTGTTTATTT
>DWQT01001283.1:0-17442 GCA_018244895.1 Myscelus amystis hages
AAACCGACGGTAAGCCACTTTCGGGAGCGGGGCGCACAGAGGTACGTCCGCACCGTCCGGAGGCGGAAATCGGAATGGCAACCTACATAGCGGTAGTTAGTCTTATATCGAATCAAATAAATTTTATTTTGGTTGCACCTTAAGTTTTCATTCGCATGCTGCTTTAAAGGCCGTACATTTTTACAATAATCCTAACATCAAACATGAAGAACATTTTAACAAATTCTCATCCTTTATTTTAACTCTTCCATTGTTTTTTCTAGTTAATGGTGTTTTCAAAAAATCGAACTGAATCCCTAACAGTGTGCTTTAATGATTAAAATGAATTATGTACGGATTAAGAACGCAACTTATACCACAAATTTTCTGGATTCAACATATTCCAAATGAAAGACATTTACCATCAACCAATTCTCGTCGTATATTGACATAATGCGAAAGATATTGAAATAACGCACCAAATATAACATTGAACGTGCGACATACAAACACGGTCTTCGCGTATTATTGCGAAGTAGTATAAATATCAGCCAAGTCTAATTTTAGTATTGAACTCTCGACAATACGATTTCAATGGATTCGAAAAAAAGGAACTCTCGTTCATTGATAAAGTATTACGCCGCTTACATAAGACTAGATTCACTATTGCTCAGTGAAGGTTCGCACTTCTATAGATTGTTTTTTTAAACGCAGCCGCCATTGCGCGATGGCGTGTCGGCCAAGGTCGGCGATTCGTTATGCCAGTACTGTTAGAAATGTGGCGTGCTTTTTTTTTCTTTTTTATGGTGAGTATTAATTAATGATAAAAGATTAGCACTGGCCATAACTAATGGATTGCTGCTTGTGTATTAATATTGTTTTTATGTTCTTGCAAAAACAAACATTTCTTAAATCTTAATACTTAAATATAATTCACGTTGCAATAAAAATAATTCAATGACAGTGAAACTGAACTACACTTGGAAAAACGATACAAAATATAAGTCATTTTTTATTACTACATTTCTGTTATTTTGCGAAACAATTATCGAAGATGTGAAAATTTACCGACAATTTGCGCATACGTGAGAAAAATACCGTTTTTTCTCAGTATTGCAACAGGATCCGGATATTAAGTTCTGACATTAAAACGAAATGTTAACGGTTAACGGGCCTAAATGTCAACATCGATAGTTTTTTTATAGTTTGACACTTTGCCGCATTGAAAAAACCTCAAATAAAGGCACTTGGGATGCCCTCTGAAATAGTCAACCGGAAACTTTTAGACAGCTGGAACATTTTCTGGGAATATTTTTATATTTTTCGCCGGCTTCCTTCTGTAGTCTATGAACGGTAAATATGAAATGTACAACGATCATAAGGTGTATGTACACATTATGATGAATAAACTGCATATAGTTAATGTGGTGGATGCACTGGTCCAGAAGGCCAGTTACAATCGCAATGGAATATTCCAAACCGCGAAGCGTTTCAAGTGGTTTGTTGTTCCCACTCGAGCTCAATCACATAATGACATCCGGGGGAAATGACCAGAGCCGGTGCTGGCGCGACATGTGTGTTACTGCACGAGGATTGACGTCTTGTTATGATGATGTCTTGAAGATAGTAAGTTCGATTTCCACCGACGAAAAATACTTTTGAGAGTTTTTGTGTGTTTAGATATAAAATTGACTTTATCCGTGTGTCATATATGTCGTCTAATCAACAGACTCTGTCTAGTTTGCTATCAGATATTAATGTTAATATTATGAAAATAGTCTATATTTATTTTTTCTCTCTTACAGGTAAGTAGCCAGTAGAAATCAAGAGCCACGCTCGGCGTGAAATATTACAAGATTATTTACGGTAAGATTAATGTATTAAATCTTGCAATCGACCGAGCGGGCAAATCGATAGAAAAAACTCTTGACACTATTTAATTACGCCTTTTTTTGTAAATACCACTTTTCTTTTGCATCAAACAAACTCTATATTCTATGGTCAATCAGATGCGATTTAATGAGAAACAATTCTAATAAATTCGATTGAGAAAAGGGGAAAAATTTATATGGTTGATATAGGTAAGGCCCATAAACGTATCACGTTCAATGGCCCCTCCATTGAACGTGATACGTGAACGTGATCAAGAAAAGGAATTTTGTTTGTAATCAAAAGCTTTAAATTTTTAAGGGATTCGACGGTTTAAAGAATTTCATGAAAATTTTCCACTAGCGACCATCTACAAAACAATCGGCCACGCCCGCCGCTTGACCATAAATCGTTTATGTCTTACATACGAGGACGTTGGATTAAACACATTTTTAACTACAATATTGTATTCTCAAAATTAAAAAAGAAGTACTGCCACAATTTTTCATCACTTTACTCATTAATGTCGATTCTAAAAGTAGTTCTCCATTATAGTATACAATATTATATAACCTGTGCGTGTTGCCATTGCACAAAACTTCACGATTTTGGCGCGAAAACATAATTGACAGTTGTACTAGAGATGTCTTTGCTTTGTAAATGTAATATGCATTTGTATGTTTGTTTCTTTTACATAAAGATTATATAATACAACACTTAAAGTAAATAACGATAGAAGTAATCAAAATGTAAACTGAAGACTGTTAAAAATGCAGGCGTCTTCAAACCGCTGACACATAGATATTTGCTGACATATTATTATTTTAACAGATAACAAAAAATAAACGCAAAACAATCACGTTCGGGCGGGCGGATTTAGATAAGTTTTAGCGTGCCCTAAAGTATATTTGCATGTAATATTTGCAAAAGACTTTTGCGCGAATCACTAACGAAATACTGGGTGTGTTGTGTATCATACGAATATTTTATGTCGCTCGCATTAGATTACGTGCTTTGCACTTTTGATGTGAAGAACAAACGAATATTCCGCTGTCACATGGACATCTCAAGCAATCTCTAATAGGACTATAGGAGTGTTAGTGTGAGTTAGTTGCTTAGTACTCATTAGTAACAAGACTGCAGTAATGGACTATTTAGTATTAGTCAGTGCCCTATTAGAGGTTGGTCATAATTGCGTTGCCGCTCTCTAAGACTGAGACGGTCCCTTCTGATATACAAGAGGCCTGGCAATTATATTTCGTTTAAAATGTCGCTTTTATAAAAATAAGAAATTATGTATCGTATAAATTGGTAATTACATATTGCTGTAAGCGCATCACTGACTATCTAAAACCATGGTATTAAGGCGGACTTAACTGTCTCAAGTAATTACTATTCCTTATAAGAAGATACTAGACATAACACTTACCGAGTATGTACTATATAATTGATTCCAGATAAATTGACTAAGCAAACACAAGCAATTTTCCGATATACAATAAAATATTATAAATATTCGGCATTTATGAACGGCGTATTAACATGGCAACACTTCATTTTTATTGCACACGTGGTTTAAAAGATAACTCTGTTGTCAAACGGTTAGTTATGTCAATGGAGGTGAAGGAATATTTATTGAGCTTAACCTAATTGGGACGTCTGTAAACATTGATATTTTCCGACCTAATTTGAAACGCATTAAAAAAACAACAACAGATTGTACGTCACATTTTTTAAAATTCTTAATACTTGAGTTTTGGTTTCTATCTAGCCTGATGAAAAGCGAAGATACAGCCTGCGATTTAGCAGGTTTATCTATTATTTGACAAAAAAATTAATATTCGCTATTGTTTAAACAACAGGTTTCCTCATTATATTATCTATATTGATTTATTTGATTATATACAAGACTTAGTGCTGAAATCCCGTGCATTATCAGACAATGGCGAGTGTTTGTGTGTTATCCGCACTCGAGATTGTAGGCCACGAAGCGCGCTGTCAAAACCTTGTAAAATCCTATACTATAAGGCTAATATCGACAATCCATAGCGATCTTACGATAATCATTATAATTATTGCGTTAATTCGAAACACAGATTCTCTGATTCAAAAATTACGCAAATTATAATGTTTTTCCTGGTTGAGAATCAAATTGTCGGTTTCATAGTAGATAACCACTGCACTCGGAGACCAGGAGATTGGCCAAAATTTTCATACGTACCTACTGTTTGTTATGTTCTAGTGAATAAGGCTGGTATGTGACATATTTGTAGCGAACACAGTATCTAACAGGAACGGTACGCCGGCCTAGAATGCGCTCAGACCCTATTGTTGTATCGAGATATGTGCCGCGACTTAGCATTGATTATTCGCGAATCCAGCGCTCGCTCAGAACGACTAAAAATTGAAGATGGCAGAACAAATGTTAAAATAACATCGTTGCATTTTGTCGATTCAAAGTAGTAAAGCTGTCAAAGTGACAGATATTGACATGTGCTGTCATTTAATGGTGAGCACAACGTACATAGATACGAGTACTCTGTTAGCAAACGGAACTAGATCGAAAATACATTAAAAGTTTCTTTACTGTCATAAAGTGACAACAAAATGATAATAAAAAGAAAAAAGGAAACTAAAAAACAAATAATGACTAGGAAAATATTTGTTTATTTCATTACTAGCACATCGAAAATTATTTCGCGCGTAAAAATGATAAATGTCAAATATTAGTTTTGTGGTTAGCGCGCCGTGTGAGTTGGCGGAGTCGATTGTTGTGTCGCGCAGGAACAATGCGGCGGTGAGGAACATTATCAGAATTTAATTCAGCCGTTAGTATTAACGGTCGCGTTGAATTATATTCGCCATAACGGGCCGCGTTGACTCTCGAAACACGGCGTAGCATAATGAACTGCCGCCATTTTGTTATCGATATATCATTCCAGTGAAAGTATAATAGCGTTCTGTTTAACGACCACAATTAATTTTGTATTGAAACGTGTAGTGTTTAATAAGATTTATTTAAATACGTTTATTTAAATACGCAAATGTGCAATCATAAAATTTTTTTATTGGACTGGCAAAATTTTCCGTTTGTTCGCATAAAAAAAGTTGAACATTATCTGTTATAGTGAATGAATTAATCACAGAACTACTGCCGTGAAGTCGCAAGGGCGGTTGAAAAGATGAATGAGACTATCAAGATCGTAGCCGATTGCAATCTTTAGACCGTGTGGGAATTTGTTGTGAGAATCCGCGAGTTGTTATGGAAGTGAGTTGACATTGTGATCGCACCTCACCTTTTTCCTCCCACGAAACTCAAAGACATGTATACGAGTAGATTCAAAGATATAATAGCTAACCTTTAGCTGGAACGGCACTTCTAGAAGAGAAAGATCAATGATATAACACCATAAAACCACCAATATCGACACCTCTTATCTGCTACTTGACAAAGACGTAATAAAATCTTATTTCCTAATGTTAATTGCTTTGGTTTATGATTTACCTAGCGCCCACTTTAATAGGCCCATTGTGTTGTTAAGATACAGTTAAGCGACAAGTGCTTAAAATTGTTAATACTAGTATATTATTAGTATAGTCAGTGCCCGCGGCTTCGTTCTAAAATAAAAGCCTAAGTTACTCCTTATTACATCAGCTGCCTGCCAGTGAAAGTCACAACAAAACCGATCCAGCCGTTCCAGAGATTAGCCGGAAAAAACGGACAGACAGATAAAAATGGTATAAAATGTTATTTCGGTTTTAATACCGTGTAAAAGCGGTTATTTTAATATTACGAACAGCCGCTCCAATGTTATTTATTTGTATAGATGTATATTTGCAAGCAACACTGTGGGAACGTTGGCGATTAGAGCATAGGACGACAAAGGTGTGGACACAAAGCGCTTCCGCTGAGCTGGCTGCGACCCGGCCTTATTATCCAATCGGAGCCAATAAACGCTGATGATGACTTCATTTCGTTTCAAACACACGTCTCAAGTCGTATAACACACATTCGTGCAAAAATACCTACACACAGTTCCAGTCTTTCCAAGATTTCCAAATTGTGTAGTTTTCAAAAATCTCTTTCGTCGCTTCCACGTCTGTCAATGTCATCTTCAAATATTAATAATAATTATCATTACCAAAAATTCGTAATGTCCAACTAATTTTGACTAGGGATTGTTCGATGTGCCTATTTCAATTTGAGCGGCTATGCCTATTTCGCTAGTAAATAGTTGGTGGTAGTGCCTATTCCCATCTGAGCGTCTAGGGTACGCCTATTTCTCTAGTACATTGATAGATGAGCCTATTTCTAATGCAGATGGTAGGAGTATCTTAATGTATGGGGTAAGCGTATTTTCTCATAAAGAGCACTCATTTAAATTGCTAACAATGTTTTGCAGTTTTGTATACCAAATACATATTTTTCGATTAGGTATAGGTATATTATAGTTTTGCTTCTTTGTTAGAAAAAGATTAATGGCAAAACAGTTACAGCGGTACCAAAAACATGAATAGGATATTCCGAGTTTTGAAGACTAGTTACATCGTAAATCATTAGCTCTGTTACACAAGTAAATGAGTCGCTTCTGTTATGTACTGTGTAGTGTTTAGGCAGTGTAATAATAGGAGTAGGTAAGTGGTTGAAAGTGGATCACGACATCCTAGCGCGGCCAGTTTCCGTCACAATAGGCCGCCGCGCCTCGCGCTAACAATGTGCCTGTCCGCTTGTCGCACGTAACGTGTGCCCACACTAAAATCACTGGAAGCAAAGTACCCGCTATTTCTGAGAACATCGCGAATCAAATTTGAGTCATTGGTCTAGCGTGTTTTGTTTTCTATTATATTAAGTAGCAGACGAGCATGCAGTGCACCTGATGGTAAGTAGCTACTGCCGCCGACCCCAGATAAGATTGGATTCCTATCTCAGATCGACCACAGATGTGCCGCTACCCCTGAGTGTTAAACTGGAATGTCTCGAAAAAGTATGTCTCCCTTACCACACCCTTCAAACCAGTACACGGCAGCGTTTAACACTGCTGTTATAAAGCAGAAATAGGTTTGGCGGTGGTGCCGCCGGAGTCGAACCACAGAGGGTTCTACCACCTTTAAAAAACTAACCAGATTAAAAACTAATCAATTGTACACCACAACTTAAACATATTCCACATTCAAAAGTTATTTTTAAAAAAAAGTTAAAAAAGAACACATCGTTCAAAATTTTTGTTTTATTCAATATTGGCAAGATAATCTTGTAGAATGTTCCATAACCATAGAGCATGACTTCGGAATCGATCTCATAAAGATACAAGATAATATGAGGAAGCAGTCACTTACGATCAGGACTCGGTAGTGAAATCTATTCATTGTACGGTTTAATAATAATTGCTGCAATTCCATACACGGCTGTCTGATTCCAACTACGGCAATTAAATATCTCCGTTATTGTTACCGGACAGCTCATGAACATATTATGTAACACTCATATTATATACATATTTTATTACGAGACACATTGAATTTTGTTTCCACCCCTTTTAGCGGTCCACTGCTGGACCGGGTCTCCTCTCACGGTGCGGATTGGTAGACTTCACACACCTCAGAAAATATTATACACTTTATAACATCTCTAAGGTGTGCAGGTGTCCTCACGATGTTTTCCTTCATGATAGTGAATGATATTTAAATTTTAGTTATAAAACGCCAATAAGAAGGCAGCGGTGTGTGACACCTTGAATGCCATAAAGCAACTTGTAAGCTAACAGGTTAAGAGTCTCCTGTCTCTCGTAAGAGGCGACTAAAAGGTTTCCGGAGACCTCGAACTATTGAAAACATTAAAGCAATTTCACATAAACTTTGTCTCGCTCATCGACATTCCTAACTAAAAACTCGCGCGACACCAAATAAGGCGACACTCGAATAAAACACTTTTGCGTGACCCGTTAACGCCAATCACATGATGTCAAATGTAGGTATTATGTAGCAATCTATGTAGATTATACATGATGGTTGTTGCACACTATCCTTCTGTTTTATCTACATAGGGTTTTTCTACAGTGAGTAACCATTTAGAAATTTTTTGAATAGAAATTACAATTTTTACTACAATTTTTTAATTACAATTTAGTGAATAGAAAATGCAGCCGCCAGCGATTTGCCGCGGCGCGTTCCCGTAAACTATTTATAGCTAGCAAATGATCGCTAATAAATTTAACCGTCGCGGAAATGCGTTACATTGTTGCTCAATCGCCTAATTGCGGTGTATGTACATAGCTAGCGCTCATTACTATCAGACACGGGCGTAGCACGTTTCCCTATTCCTATAGCCCTAGTTGGTTCCAAAAGTCCTATTCCTATAACTTGGAGTTGGATGCAGATCTCCGTGGGCGACAGCGCTACTTTTGTGTGCTGCCTGCTCTATTTATATTCTTAAAAAAACATTCATTTAATATAAATGTTTGCATCTTGCGCTATACGATTTCAAATAATCCATTCATAAATTCTGTAACAGCGAAATTGTATTGAAATGTTTCATATTGAATATAGCGCCAAAACCTTAATCGATATGAACTATTTTGTAAATCTACAGAATCTTTTTAATCTGTTTAAGATAATTCATGTTCGTCCGAATGGTTTTAATGCTCAAAAGACATTTTCTTTTTCTTCAATAATTATTTATCGCGGGGCTGGTCGATTGACGTATGACGATGTTGCATAATGTTCCCCGAATATTTTTAATGATCAAAAGATATTTTCTTTTTCTTCCATAATTGTTTAGTGCGAGGCTGGTAGATTGATGGATGGATTGTAAGGATGTTTTATAATGTTCCCCGAATCTTTTTAATGATCAAAAGATATTTTCTTTTTCTTCCATAATTGTTTAGTGCGAAGCTGGGAAATTGATGCATGGATATGGTTTATAGAGTTCCGTATTTATTTCTTCATATGGGGTCCCGTACTGTAAGCGGCGCGTGCTCAGTCGGTGTGACAAAACACAAAGACTAAGCGGCCTCTTTGTCGGTACGGCCTTCAGAGATCCACTGTCCGAGTTGAATCGCTTTTTGTATGAATACTGCTTTTTGTTACAATCAAATGGTAAATAAGAAATTGATTCCGATAGTACTAAAAAGTGCCTTCAAAACTCTTGCCGCGGCAAAACGAAATTGGGATATTATCAGGATTCTACAGAAAATAAAGATAAAAACGTAATCATCATAAATCTCATTTCAACAATTTTATAAATTGGATAAAATTTATATTTTAAATTATATTTAATACCTATTCAGTCTATTAAATCTAAAAGGACTAAAATTACAAAACTATTAACATCATTCATTCGACATCTGATTGCAAAACAGAATATCAGCACAAATTGCAATCCTCTCCATTGTACTCTGCATACCGGATGTCTGGACTATGAAACCATTAACCGTACCTAATTGTTTCCTGAAAAACATCATTCCATTCTTATTTGCGAGGAAAAATGCGATTAACCTGAGCAAGATCAACTGAGTGACTTTTAATTGCATAACGATTCGATATTTAATCTGTTACCATGTATTTATAATACGTTTAAGAAAAAGTTTGTGTTCCATTTTTAAAGATAACCCATTAAAAGTTTTAACAATGGAACTGGTTTTTGAATTCCACTTGTGTTGGCTGTATTTAAAGTTCATTTGGCTAAACTGAAAATTTGCATAGAAACAAAGTATTTGTAAGTGATTCATTGAGAACAAATATTATGTACATTGCTGTTACGCAGATAGGTACATAGTTTACATTCAGTTAACGACCACCATACATTTTGGAGTTTTTAACACGGTTTCGTGAAGTTCAACTCAGAAATTACTTGTATTTTTGCGGTACTCGACGGAGTCTCCCGGATCGCCGTACATCGCTTACTTTCGTACACTCTCTGGTGTTGCCAGCGCGCTATCAAAATTCCCGCGTTACAAGTTATACATTGATCGGTTGTAGCTTGAAGCTAGACAAAAGAAAAAAGACGACGCAGAAAGCTTTCCGCTCTTTAAAATAGAAAAAGAAAAAAATACCATAGCAATATAGCTTGGAACGGCAAAGGAGCTCACGTGGCAGGTTATGTGTTTTAAATCAGGTATCGTGCCAAAACTCCTTTCATGTATTCATATATCAACATCCAATTCTACTGATTAGCATTCGCGACGTTAATTTCAGAATTTCACAGGTGTTTCTTTGGGTTACAAAATTGTGAAATCAACATAACATTTGTTTTAAGAATGTAAGTGCAATATCGCTATAGTAATTTACGAAAACACTTACGAGTAATTTAAATGTAGATTATAAAGACTATAGAGATCTAGCGCATAGCGATATAAAGACCCACAGATAAAAAAGAGAGTTAAACATTATTTTTTGGCATAAGTTAATATTTTTAGAATATAACGCACTGACTCAGGCTACTGATCTAATTTTGGCTAGTCTGCTCTCAGCTTTCACTTGCAATATAAAAAAAACTGGAAATGTTAGTAGGTAAAGTTTTTCTACTATATATCAATGCTAAAGTAAATAAATAGCCATTTCGGCGGTACATTGCGATTCAACATAACGATAATCACTCAAGCAATTCGTCATGTATGTTTATCTGTAAGCATATAGTAAGAATAATAATTTTTATTTCGGACCGTGGTCCATATCGATGTTAGTAATGACATGACTTAGAAAAATATTATGTTAGTTATTACTTGGAATTTTCTTATAAGTATAATACAATATTATTAACTAAAATTAAAATTAATAAGATTGAATTAAATTAAATCAAATCAAGCTAACGCAAATTAGACGAATTAAATAATACAAAATTAAAATCAATCGAATCAAATTAAATTAAATAAAATCAAGTTAAATTAAATGAGATCAAATTAATTTAGATTACATTATCAAATCAAATTAGATCAAAGCAAATCAAATTAAATTAAATTACATTAAATCAAATCAAATTATAATACATTAAGATAATAAAAGCAAATTTATATTTGCACTTATGTACATATGTATATGACAGTCGCATATGAATATGAAAATCGGAATAAAATTGTGCAGTCATTAACCAATACCCGATAAAAATCCTCTCACCGTATCGAAATCCCAATAATTCGCGCAGCTTTCAAAAATGGTGTCTAACCATTATTCAAACATTGGATACGAGCTATCTCAATAATTAAATCAACGATTCATGCGACCCGATACTCGAGCTCATGAAAAATGCAACGCGACAATTTGCGAAATGGTCCCAGCGGTGGATAATTTCACTCTTATAGTGCTTACGTTACAACACGGCCGGGTTATAGTCGATGTAGCTTCCAATTACGTTAACATTATACGTATAAGCTAAAATATTTTATAAATGTTTATTTGAATATTTGCATTAGAAAAATTATTAAATTCGTATTTAGCTAATAATATCGATATATGTATATCAGGTTTTAGGTTCTACTGTAAAATGAGGTTTAAATAAAATTATTCGAAAAGTTGTGTCACGCTCAGCCTATTTATTCTATGCATTTAAGAGGGCTTTGAAACTGAAAAATACAATAGTGTATATATTTACTTGCAATCACTGTCATCGGCACTATGTGAGGAGCACTATGTAAGGAGAAAACAAATTTTTAGAAAATAATACAGCGAGTTACAGATTAATGTAATTTATGATTTCATAATTCCTAAGCCTTATAATTTCTAAATCATATTACCTGGTAGTTCTAATTTCTAAGTATTTAGGCATGTCAGGTAACATTCGCCCGCTTTCGCTGTCGCTCCTCTTCTGTTCTGAGACGCAACCTAATAGCAATCAGACGCTCAAACATTGCTGTGTTTGTCTAAACTTAAATCATTAAAATATCTGCGGCGAAAGTTTAATACTATTGCATACATTTCAGTACCGTTATTGCATGGATGAGGAAACTCCGATAGGTACTATTTATAACAATGGATTATCCCTTTATATTCTCTGGTCTGGGTAGGATTAAAAATCGAACAATGGAACCGTTGTGATTCGAGCTGTCGAATTGTAAAGTAAATGGGATTCCCGTAACAAGAATGAATGCCCATTGGATATTTAAGCTGGAGTAACTATTGTGTTATGACGGAGTAAGAGCCGTGTTTAGTAATTAAATAATTATAACAGAGAGGATTACAAAGGTAGGATTTCAATAACTTATTTATTTATTTAATCAGAATACAATTCACATTAATCGCGTTCTGATTCGATTTAAAAATAGAACAATCGAACATTTTCGATTCGAACCATCGAATGTGAAGATTTCAATTCGGTTGAAAACTGTTCTATTACTATAGTTGATGTACCCGTAAATAATTGTGATTAATATTATAATCATAATTTAATGGGGTTTTTGGTGAGCAAGCTTACCAATAACATTTTTACGTGGTTATTTGTACAACCTAAAACCGGGCATGAAGTTGTAGCTAAGGCAAACAATGTCACTCATAATATATCGGCTGTACGAGCGATAGTGGCGCCCTCATTTTTTCTCTTTTTGTCGTGTCAAGTATGTTTATGGACGGTGCCCTATACACGTGAGGCTCCATTTATAAAAGCTGCTTGGTCGGCAAGTCCTTTATCATTTAAGCCTCTACCAGAAGATTGTGAATTAATAGAGGTTCGGGTCGAGATATAATTTAGTAGGGGCTCAGTTCTGAACTTCGGATTGTTGGAAAACTGGAATACTTTAATAATTGTAATAAAAACATTAAAGAAAGAACATTGTATTATATGCCTGTACGATTTTTGAAAATGGAACACTGAATTATTTTATTGCATATCTCATCAAAATGATGTTCAATGATTCATTATTTACTGAGAAGGTTTTCAATCTGAAAATTAAATCAATTCTACTTCATTTAGTAAAAAAACGTTTTTTAAGGTTATGTTACAAGCTTGTGTATTAAGGAGCGGTTATTGCAAACAATGATTCTTGTCATACTTAACATTAATTTTGCGAGTCATTGTATTTCAACGTAAATTTTACGAAATCAAATAACTAAACTACAACCACAATAACTATGCGACTGAGTTAGCAAACTCCAACAAATAACATTTGTGATACAATGTGTTGATATCATAGATCGTGTTTATGGCGTAGCGCTGACAGCTGAGAGTTAATGGCTGAACTGGCTTTCAGTGTGTATTAATATGACCACAATTTATACAAGGGACGTGTTTCTGCCGTGAAATTATTGTTATTCGAACAATATGTGTGTCGCTCTGATAGGAATGAATGCTGAACCACGTATACTAGATACGACCATTTCAGTCGAAAGGAATGGCAAGTACTAAGCGAAGTCATACTAACAAACTAACTAACTAACAAACTAACTACTAACAACAAACTAACAGGACCATTATTTACTATCCTAATCCAGTAGTCCTATTACCTATCTATACATATTGACCAAAAGATACTTTTGGTGATACTTTATTAATGTGTAACATTAACAGCTGTTTCGTCATTTCCCAAAAGGTTTTCCAACAAAGAGAACATGTCTTTGCTTGCCGTTGTAATATCAAGAGGAATCAAAAACGTTTTTCGATGATACTTCCAAAAATCACTGTATATATTTATTACAGTGACAGACTTTGTTTAATGCCAACATTGTGAAAAGTTGCGAAACAAACACATTTATTGATACACTGATATTGGAAACAGAGTTCGCGTCTTTGTGCTGACAGTTGCGAATTTATGACTGAACTGACTTAAAGTTTGCGCGGGGTACGATAATTTGATAGACTAAAATATATAATATTGCAGGTTGCATTATGAACGTTTGGAGATATCTATGTATACGTATTGCATGTTTGCATGCATACGTTGGGTATTATTGAACGCTTATCGTGGCTCTTAAACATTTTAAAGCTCCAGGAACTGACATGTTAGCAAATTCACTAGGAAATAAAATTAGAAATTTCATTAAAATTGCAAGGACAATCTTAGGGACATCTTTGGGATAAATAAAGGGGTACTAGCCACTTGTAATCAGTTCTCGTAGTCAAAAGTTACAAATATCATCAATTGGATACAAGCAAAATAAAACTGATTAAATAAGATTGATGTGTTCCAATGTAGAATTGTACCTACTCATACTTTTATTACTTGGTGTTTTCATGGAAATAAACATGTTTTATAATTTTAAATATATCTGAGTCAATTTAAGCCAATCACGTTTAATAGATGGAGATACAATAAAATTCGAATGTTGTGTTAGGGTTTTCGAAGACCACAGAACGATTGGCTAAACTTAAAAAATACAGCGTCGCATTTTTATATTCCGGAAGTTTTTCTTAAGATTTTTCTACGTGTTAATCGACATGAAAGTGTAAGATTAAATGCTAAAGTTACATTATTTATCACATACATTTCAATCCGTTGCAGAATGTATAAATAAATTCCATTTCTCATTTTACATTTTGATTAATTCAATCAATAATAAAAATCATCATCAAGAACACTTTATAATAGATATATATTTAATTTTAGATCATCCTTTCATCATAGAAACTTTTTGCTAATATGAGTTTATTTATGACCCGTTTAGCAAAGAAATTTCACATCAGAAATCCACAGTTCATATGCCCACGTTAATAAAGATATTAACTGTGGCATCATTGCTATAATATTAATTGCTATTTTGGAACTATTCATTAAGCTCACCTTTTATTTGCGTGTCCACAAAGTTACGACTTGTGATAAGGCTAACAACACACTTGATTTCCAAACTTGTTATTCATTACGTACCGGTCATTCGAAGCACGTTTCCTACGAGACAACACCCTTTACTTAGACTTGTTAGCACACGTTCGTTAACAAGTCAATATTTATACTATCGTTTACTTTTTGTTTATGTATTTACTTATATGTTCATTTTTGAAACGAAATTCCTTTACGCGCGTTGCGAAGGAGGCTAGACGGAAAAAAATCAGACAAAAAGTTGTCACGACACTTTTTGCCACTAGTGTCGGTTAGTATATCTATTAATAAATTTAATTTATTATTAGATATACTAACCGACACTAGTGACTTTATTCGTATCGTTCATTATACCCTTGTACAACATTTTATTTAAATTTAAAGGAAACGACTATACAGGGAAGTTCGTATCCAATTTTCATTTTACATTCATATTTTTTATATTTCAGGTACTACAGTAGTTACTTAATCAAAGTCTTTCGGCTGCGTCATTGTGTAAGTTTCTTTAAAATACAACGTTCAAGGGGATTTGATTTTTAAATCTGAGCAACATTTCTGTTATCATTATTTAAAAAAAATGGTAATTAAAATCACTATGATTTAGGATTCTTCTCGTATCATCTCTCTACGCGTGTATATAAAGAACGGATACATTTTTGAACTAAAGCTGTAAATCTGTGAATACTTAATTTGCGGACGAGCATTTAAATTGCGATATTAAAACGTAGAAACGGTTACGTGTGTTCACCGAAAAGCGTATTTAGCGTGAGTGGCGCGGAAATTGCTTTCGCGGTTGCCGACTGATTTATTGTGGTGGCCGCTGCTTCTTTACATAACTAATATTTTATTTCCACACATTATCGTATCTATTTGACAATAGACCGCAGACATTAAGGCAGTGTAGACACTAGAAGTAACTACTGACTAAGACCTAGTAGAATATGCTAGTTGGAGCAACGCGTGTTTAATTTGCAAATTATTGCTTGCTAATTACTGTTCATATAAGAACTCTTTTATCGCTAACAATATATATCAGATAATTGGTATTATTTGGTAATAAAGTTTATTAGCACCGTTGCATGTTCTCACGCGATTTTTATCGAACGTGATTAGTCGAACAGTTTTTATCATTAACATTAGAAATTTATTAACTTAGTTTAAATCGGCTACTGACCTTAAAATAAAACTTATGAATGATGTATAGTGCGATTTAAAGATATTAATATGGACTTCGAGCGCAGTAAGATACCAGTCGAAATTACTTTAAATCGGCTGCTGACCTTATAATAAAACTTATAAATGAAATTAATGTACCTATAGTTCGATTTAAAGACATATCTTTAACCTGCACCGAAGACCATTGGCGGATACCAGTCGGGATAGTGACTTAATGAAGTCATTCGTGGCTTTCGTGGCATTCGAAGTGGAAACGTATTGAAGCTCGAATGCTCAATAAATTAAATTACGGTTAACGCGACCTGATATAGGCGGATATGATAGAGGGATAGATTAAAACTGTTAAATAAGTCTTGGCAGTTTATACAAAATTAACTAAAATTTAAATTTCTGTAATAAATTGAACGATTATTAACAACTGTTAAAATAGTCTTAACAAAAAAATGTGTTAAAACGTTGAAAAGAAAATGACTTATTACTGACTTTTTCCTAGCAAATTAAATACATTTTTATCGCTATTCTAAGCCCATAATGAACTAATAATATATATTAGCTACCCAAGCCATCTGTTACACGCGTTTGAGGGAACAATTGAGTCATTTAAGTAATTTCAATACCTTACAAACCTTATATTATGGAAATCGCAATGCTTTGATTAAACTATTAAATTACTCTTCAACTTGAAATTACTCTTATTTGCCGCATTATAAAGGCACCGTATTCTGCCGTTTAACATTTTAATACACTTTGAATGTATGGTAACAATAATATAATACGGCTATCTGATTCCAAAATAGCTAATGAAAGATCTGTGGTATGGTAGGGCAACTGACAAACATACGTATATACAAATTATATATACAGGATTATGTACAGAGATTGCAGAAGGTGAATGTGGTTTATTAAAGTTTTATTGGACTCAAAGAATTTGCGGCACTCGGCGTGGCTTATAAAAAGCCTTCTCTACGCATCCACGTAGAGAAAGGTGAAAGCGCAATCGAAAATAAAAATATAATCAGATGTGGTATCATGAACTTAGTAAAAATAGTGTTTATCTATGCATTATACCTGTAATTAGGCTTAAACTAGCTTAAGAGTTAATTACAGTTGGATTCAGAGAGTATTCAATGTTTAGTGCATAGTCGAGTGGGCTTAATTAACTTGTAATATCTGCAAGTCTGTGATGTGCTTAACATTGGATATTCAAGGCGTATTAATAAAAGTTGAGTGGGGTTGAAATATATTCAGTTTTATGTCATAATAATAACTTTAAACGTATAAAATATATTTGTATTATACTGCGGTAAATGTTCAGTCCATCGCTATCTTTTCAGTAATTTCCCAGAGCGGTTGATAAGCTCGAGGCGAACCGAAAGCTATTATATTGTCATCGCCACTCATAGCCGCTGAGCTTTTAAAGCGGTTCGTTACGCAACAACCGCTTTTAGGCATATACGTCGTTTTTAAACTTATTGTCAGGAATGTACGTATTAACTGTCACATATGTATTTATTACTTATATTGTACAGCTGTTTACAGAAGTTTGGATTAAACTGGCTCTAACGAAGACACAAACTGGCATATTTATGTACATATGTTAGAATATCTTAGGACAATTCCACACACGGCTGTCTGATTCCAAATTAGGCAATTTATTGCCTGTGCTACGGTAACCAGA
>DWQT01001284.1:0-17441 GCA_018244895.1 Myscelus amystis hages
AGCTGAAGAGTTTGTTTGATTGTTTGAACGCGCTAATCTCAGGAAATATTGGTCCGATTTGAAAAATTCTTTCAGTGGTAGATAGCCCATTTATCGAGGAAGGCTATAGACTATATAACATCACGCTAAGATGAACAGGAGAGGAGCAGCAATAAAAATATTGCGACAACTGCAAAATCATTTATATGGCAAAGTAACGTTTGCGGGGACAGCTAGTGTATGTATGTTCATATAATATACCGAGTGCTGCCGGCGGAATAGGAACTACGGGAGCTTTCCATACGTTTATATAATATTTCTTTTAATTTCATTTACTGATATAACATAGTAACATCGAAAAGACGAGCTTCCACACAAAATCGAATCCTTTTATTTCAACGCTTGTTAAGGACCTTGCTCAAGAATTGAGAACAATAGTCCTATTAACTAATTATTAACTAATCGTTTTTACGACACCTAATATTAATAGGACCGATTAATAGAAATAGTCCTATTCGCATCAACGCTTGAACCGCACCAACCGATACAACCGTACCAAGTGACATGCACAGTCCTATTCGTACAGTGCCGTATGCGATTACCCCGCGCTCGCTGACAACTTTCTTCGAATAAACAATACCTACTCGTGTACGCAGATTCCAAGGTACGTGGCGTTATCAGCACACCCCGTTATCTGCGACGCGCAAGTAGAATGACGACAATCGATACCGGCCTCTCGGGAGCGTGGTAGCTGGCGGCCAACAAAAGCGTTATCGTTGAAATAAAGAAGAAAAAAAAAAAACTACACGCACGCACGCAACGATACGTCGTCGTACGTAGAGTCACCTATGTATGTGTGCGTGTGTTTGGCGCGCGAACCATTACCGGGTCCAATTTTAATTAACGACCGAACAGTAGTTGATGGAAATAGAAAAAAAAACAAAATCCACTCCGAATGAGGCCGATTGTGCGCTATTCAAATTGCCGTGTAACAAATTATATACACGAATATATTAGCCTTTGCTTTAGTCATGATATATTTTAATTATAATAATCAATTAAAGGCAATTGCAAAATGTTTCCTAGACTAGTTCACGACATAATTATTATTATATTTAATTAAAAAAAATTAGGCTATATTGAAGTATTACTCGTCTTATTTCTACGATTGAAAACAGTTGGTAATGTTTACACTTGTAACTCATTGGAGGCCTTAAGGGCGGTTAAAACATGTCAGAATTGCATTAACCATCATGTCGCGTTTCCGTTACTCAGTTACTTCCGTTACTCCGATCGAGTCGAGAAGGAGACCTATGTTTAGCCGTACGAAGCAAACAGGTTGGCAGACATACTCGTATGCAAATTTAACAATAAAAATATTTTAAACGTCAGTGTAAGCGTAATAAAATAAAACGTTATGCTAGTCCATAGACTATAGACTATAAAACTATTCGACAATAACAAAGACCGAAATCGCATCGAATGCCACGTACAGATGAAAGCTATTTCGAGACGTCCGTAGCTGATAACTTCTGGGAATCAAACTCTGTATACATTATCACAGATAAAATATACATCTCTCTGCGGTGGATTGTTACCGCCGGCATTAAGAGGATACGTTCAAACGTAGATAGAAACTGCGATTTTATGAAAAACTGAGCGCGGTCAGCTGTTGGATGAGTGACAGTTCTAGGCACAAGCATTACCTCACTGCCAATATCAAAGTTAATTAAGAATTTTCAGATTTCAGAGACTAAAGGCTTTCAGATACCAATTTGCTATTCATCTCTTAATCTCTCGCGGTTACAAATAGATAAATTTCCCCGTAAGTGCGATGTTAATAGACTGCATACAGATACATATAAAACATGCATCTGATCTATGTTCGACCAATATCAGTCGTGCGCCAAGAGTCTTAATAACAGTGGAAATTGCGCCTAACGCTGATGAATACTTTAGCAGCGATTGCCAAGTGGATGAAACGTGTGCTGTGACGTCACAGTTCAATATCTCGAACACTCACCATTTCGACCGCTCCGGCAAGCAGTACGCCCACTTGTGGCTGCCGCCGCGCCACTCGCGGACCCTCCTCAGCGAGGGGCAGTTCAGCTCGTCGCAGATCAGTCGCAAAGCGTTCTCTTCCACCACGTCTTGTATGGCTATCAACGACAATCTGGTTGGAGGAAATCAATACACCATTATATTCATTCACAGTCCGTCAGATTGAAATGTCTTGCAACATAACGTATAGGTCCTTAAAAAAACTATTACAATCAATGGAGAAAACATCATTGAAAATTGGTTTAATGTCACTTTGCATCGCTCCAGAAGAACTTTTCACTTATAAAACATCAGAGTCACAAAACTTTTTCAACGGACATTATTAATATGTTTTGACGAGAGCCATAAGACATTTTCTTTTAATATTAATTTCCTAATCATCGCTGTATTGGTTAAAACAGATATGTCCAAAATAAAAACAGGTCAAGCACACTCTTATTTAAATTTATGACAATGTTGATGGAAGTAAAAGGGGTGACAGAAGCCTTATGAGGTCCGTACCTAGTGGAAATCATTAGTTATTACCTGGCCCTATGAGAAATAGATAACAATATGTATATTTGCATTCGTCCTGTGTTGATTCCCTTCAAAGTGTTGTCAATGTGACAATATATGACATAACAGTAAATCATATTATATTTGTAGATCTAAAATTGTATCATGTTTACTAATGAAATAGCTGAACAGAAATTCCTCTGATAAAACTTTGCTATATGTAAATGTTATTTTAAAACAAGTCCACGAAATAATCAATACTAATTTGATTCAATATTTAAGTGTTGCAACACATAAATAAGCCTATATTGCATAATTGAGTTTTGAGAAATTGTAGTCACAAACTGTATTTCATATAACTGTAGTGTATAAAGAATAGTAATCAATTTGTATGTTATCAAAGCAATCAAGAATATATTACTACTTCGTGTAATTAAAGTTTTATCATTACGAATTGTCTTATCAGTGCAATGATCGAGTGTACCTTGGCAACATTATCGTATGATTTGATTGGTAACGATTTTCAAGGTAACATTGTTAACAAATCAACTATACAGTTTTTTTGTCTCAGTCAAACATATGTATCTCTTACACAAGAATAAGTGTAAAAAAAAAATGGATCAAAGTATTGATCTGGGTAGGTAAGTCGATGGAACTATTAAACTTGAGTTTATTGTGAAATTATGTGTAAGTAACAATTCAAATTACAGTTGTTGTATTTAAAATTAAATAAAATTTTCTAGAGCAGTTTTCTATACACAACTGAAAGTGTTTTAACTTTCTTGTAACGTTATGGAAACAGCAATATGCATACATATTGGGACGGCTAGGATTTTGCTTTATAATAATTATGCTGTGTCCTTTAACATAGATCAATATTACTTAAAACAAAAGAGAAACAACCATTAAAGTACCCTGTAATGCTTTTGTTTACATTCAATGTGTTTCATTACATATTCAATTATATTTAACTGGAAGGAACAATTATATTCAGCCCGTACATACATATGTATGTATTGAATGTTATGGAAAATCATGCAAATTAATTATTTACGCATGACTTAAACTAAATAAATTGCATCACACTAACCTTAGTTAAATTGCCTTTGTCATATGATTTGCCAATGTCGTATTCTTATCAGGCAGACTGTTTGAGTTTTATTAAATAAATATAATAATAATAATACAGTCATGTTTCTTGCATGTGTATGTATGTTTTGCTTATGTATGCAGTGTATTAATTATAGCGATTGTCTTGCAAAGAAATAATCAATTCATACGAAATAATTTGGCATCATGACATATTAAATGTGTACTTAAAAAGAGAATAAAATAAAAATTAATCTGGACTTACTTGTTTTCCAAAATAGTCCTACACACCACCTCCCTTACACCGGGATTCATTACTTTATCTACACTAAGCTGATGGAGGTTCCACGAAGCGAGACGACAACACATTATGCCGTCTCTTTCGTACGTGAACAGCTCTTCAACCACAGGTCGATGCGAGTACGCAGATAACAGATCCAATATATCATTGACTGGAGCGGTGGCGAAACCGTTGGGCAACGTTATAGGAAATCTGGATGGCATCGATAAACTTTTCCTGTGAGGCGATTTAGGTTTGCTCTCCGTAGTCATCAATGATTCATTCAATGTCCCGTCCCAGCCGTTGACACGGTCATTGATGATGTGCTGAACACTCTCAGACTTCCGAGGCTCCAGACTTAGGTGGTGTTTCACGGTACTCAGTCTGACGATATCCATTCCTCTCACTTTTATTAGATCGTCTAGCGATTTGAATGGTCCCTTCTTGTTTCTGTAGTCCACGATATTCGCTGCGAGCTCCTGGTTCAGGCCCGGCACACATTGGAGCTGGAAGACGCTGGAGGAATTGACGGAGCATAGTTTATTCTCCGATTGTAACCTTATGCTATCCAATGAATGTGTGCAAGAGCTGGCTCGGGAGATTTGTTTCCTTGTATTCGTACATATCTCCGGTCTTAGCAACTCCAATTTTTCAGCGCCGATGCCTAAAATAATCAATGTTTACATATAAGTTAATTGTTTTTTTTTTTTATAGTATGGAAGTAGAAGACGAGCATTCAGTCCACCTGATGGTAAGTGGCTACTGCCGTCCATGGACATTTGTAATCGACTCCAGATAAGATTAGATTCCTATCTCGGGTCGACCACATATGCGCCTCTACCCCGGGGGACTAAGTTGGAATGCCTCCAAAAAGTATGTCTCCCTTACCACACCCTTCAAACCAGAACACAGCAGCGCTTGACACTGCTGTTATAAGGCAGAAATAGGTGTGACGGTGGTGCCATTTGTTTTGACGACTACACACATAACACACTCGTCGCAGCCACACATCAACTTGAACTTGACCAAATATGCAATGACAAACTTAAAATCGCCGCGGTCACGATCCATCGTCATGCGATCTCGTTAATAAAACGAATAAATAATGGCCTTACTCGTATTGCAATTACATCATCCTTGCAAATCGACTCGCACACAAACACACGAAGCGTCTTGTACGGTCCGAATGGATTTTAATTCACGTTACTTTGCTTGTAAACATCAGTTGCAGCATTTGTAATATTAGTAGGCGCGTCTGTCTGTCTGTCTGTCTGTTATGTTCTCACGTCGATACCGCTGAATAGAGTTCTAAGAAAAACATCCCTAACTTTTTTGAACGTTTCACCTTTTGACACTTGAAGGAAAATTTTGAAAACAGTAATATGTACCAGTAAATAAATCCTTAGACTACAATTTGTCTAGTACCGATGAAGCACTTTGTTACTATTCTCGTTACAGATGTTATGTAGATTATACAGCCATTTCAATGGAAGAATTTCAAAATGGCTGTATTATTCAAGAAAGGCGTTTTAGCATAAATATAAATATGATTTTTATTACGTATAACCTGACATTTACAGATACCGGTATTGCAAATATAGATTGTTCACCTGCAGGAGAATTATCAGGAACTGAAATAGGTTAGTCGCCCCCGCTCGTCATATACATTACCTACGCTGATGTCATATCGTACGATGATATTTTACCTGTCGGCTTCCTTTGTTAATCCCGCGTTTTAAACAATATTATCAACTCGCTAATCTATCTGTGTTTTTGGAACAATATAGTTATTTTTTATCATTAAATGAATTGAAGCTCGCGTCGCAGTTAACATCAGTGTGTTATTTATAATTTATTGTTACATACCATTTTGTCTCATTCGCTACCTTGTACAACAGTTGCTCTCCGCTTGTGATCGATGTCTTCTTTAGCATAACAATGCGTCTCGTTATGTGACCAACGAGTAAAAAAATGTGACTTGTCGTGTCAAATTAGTACTTGTAATAATTGCGTCAATTATATCTTCATATTGTCAAAAATGTAAATGTCGTACACCATGAAAGGATTCTTTTACGTATACTACGGAATGCTCGTTATTATGCCGACTTTCTGGAAACTTTTATTTATAGCAATGAAACGTTTAACAATTTTAGCTAAGGAACGTGTTTCCCGTAGCTTTTTGAGATTATTTTGGCACTTATAGAATTTCGTAATATAGTTGTAAACACGAACACTGTCTCATTCTTCGCAATGCCCTTGACTTCGTGTATTAGTGTGTATTATTGTGCTAGTTTGCAGGAAATAATAATACTGAATAGCATATTATCCAGGCAGTATAATAGTACCTGTGAAACGCAAAAGATTCACGCTCACACCATTATAAAGTAATGTTCTCGAATGTAATTTATATACAACTTCTCGACCTTTGACATTAGTAAGCGAAGAAGAATCGAGAGGCCAGGCGATGTTACAAAACTAATGGTACCACAACAGACCCGCGTGTGCAATCTGCAATGAATATATTGAGAAAGTGCGATATGAAATTTTCTATTATAATACACGAATGTATTGAGCATAGTAACAACCTTTTTATGAATGACACTGCAATTTAGACTGCGTCGCACGTACTGTGGTGAATGTGGCTGGGTCTACACTTCCGCATAACTTAGTTCAGTTCGAGTTTTGAGCTGAGAAGTTTTTTTTTTTTTATTTGATTCCTATTTATAAAATTCTAGAATAAAATATTGTTGAATTAAATTTATCAAGTTATGTGATCTACCGTTATTTCCCGATTTTTTTTCTTTAAGCAGTGCAAAGATTTCTATCCATTATATTTTACACCGCAGTTAGCGATATTTGCAATTGAATATTTTACGTCGATTATATTATAACGGGTAGCGTTACGAATATTGAACGATCCGAAACTTTCTTTTGCATAAAAATCTCTTTACAACACTTTCAGATCTCCAACCATACACCTAAAAAGTAAAATGCGTACCGAATACAATTACTTTCTTCCGTGTTACCTTCATGTTGCGGGTCAATAGCACAGCGAGAGCGGCCAATGATATTTTGGCCTTACTTGCAATATTAGGTACAGTGGTATTTCAATTAAAATAAACTAAATGAGCCCAATGTTTTTTCTTGTCAGAACAGTCGTGGAAACAGAAAGCTCGCGTTATGGCTTTTCCTGGTAATTTTATGAAGCTCATGCTTCAGTGCTGCGCTGCTAACTTTTCCCATATGCAAATTAGTCACAAGCTGCATACATTGGGAGCGCTCTCGGCATAATTCGCAAACGTGCGTACAATTCTACGAAAGTTTAAAAAAAAGAATATAAATTGTAGCTAGTAACTTTCTTCCGCGTTACTTGCAAGTTTGTAGTGGGCGGTAGCGCCAACGCGGGGAGTGCTGGCGATGAGCCTTTACATCACAGTTATGATCGGCGAGCCCACGCGCGGCGGCGAGGCCGGCCGCTGCGCAGTTGTCGCCATGATTAATCGGGCCCCGGCGATCAGTGCCGGACACGCGCTACCGCCAACCGCCAGCCTCTGACTTATTATTGTGCCCTCCGTAACACCAGCCCAACTTATGTAAGTGCCACTTACGAACGAACTTTGATCCATTTTTTTCTCTAAATAAATTTCGTAATCACGTATGCATTTTTTTTATACCGTGACATGTACGGCCGTGCAACGCTTTGGAATAGGTACGTGTTCGATCGTTGCTATTTATTTTATCCACGCAACAATACATACCTAAAAAACGACCTAGTGACTTACTAACACAATTACTTAGTAGTGATAAAAAAGTTATGAATTACATTACATGTCAGTAAACATGCAAATATATTATTCGACACGATAGAATTGTCTAATTTCTCAACTTTTATTCATTTGCTTGTTACGTTTATTACTTTTCAAAGTATAATAGTAACATAAGTACAAGTCAAGTCAGTCAAGTCAAGTAACGTAAGTCAGAACTTACGTGCGATGGTGCAGTATTCACGTTATATTATAATGATTCATATTTATTTCTCTATTAAGCTTAAAATAGCGCCTTCGTGTTGTTCTCGGTTACTTCTTAATAGTTCACGGTCCGAATATTTTAGGTCCATTTGTAGATTAGATTAGATTAGATTACGTAATATTATAGATATAGATTCGATTAGATTACTCATATTAATAGTAAAGAAAACATGCGTTCAATACCAATCATCAGATCATGTGAAGCATTGTTACGTCGTCGATAGGAATTGTATGGATTAATGAGCCTCTAGACTATAGACTCTAGAGTCTAGAGCAATAATGGTATCTATACATCAACCAACTAGACGTTCTATTATGTTTTTCATGCGTAAGCAGCCTAGATGTGTAGGATTATATCAACCTGCACTTCAATCATATCTGATGTTTCAAACAGGCTTCTTGGTGTCGCGAAACATGTTATCTTGTTCAATTTGCTTTCATGCATTGTACTCGATTATTACATGCTATAGTTTGTGTGTCTTTCTCGTTTTTCGTTCTCGTGTAGGTAATGCGTACTTGTTTTTGTGTGAGCATGTTTCTATGTACCCATTTTTCGTATTAGTATGCTTTATGTGTATTTATTTTTGTTGTCGTAGACGGCAGTTCCTCGGACACACTGAGAAAGCTGAGCGACGACTCGTCCAGAAAACATTTATCAGGTAAGTTTCATCTTTTACGTTGGCAATGAAAATAAACGAAATGTTATGGAAAATTGTCCGTTATACTTTGCATGTACGTTTATATTGCAAGCGAGCATGACTGTGCTTTTACTCTGCACGTTATCGCACACCATCATGGCACGGCATTGTGTATTTATATATCTATACAGTGATAAATTTTCACATTTTCACCCCTCTGTATCATGCTTGTGCCGCCCGGAACAGATCTGATCGAAGCCGAAGAGGACGAGGCGTGCAACAGTTTGCCGGACAGACGTCGCTCATTTCGCAAGGCATCTAGTAAGTCATTCGCAAACGACATAATGCCCACGTTACGTAACCACCCAACCTGTAAGTTTAATCCGTTACCAAAACTACGATCAAAAGGTAATATTCAAATCTTGCAACGTTGTTTACGTCACTTTAGATTCGAATAATATTATTTTGATATAGTCTAGACGGCTTCCATACACAGGTGAAGGAAAGCTTTAGATTTGTTTAATAACAACAATGCATGCCGCGAAAAAGGTGACGGAATGAAAAGCATTTGCACACTAAACTGGCCACTACTGTCTACTCGTTAATCAAAATAGATAAATATAGTAACAACAACACACATAACACAAAACAGTCAGTGACAATAAATCATACGGCAACGGCGCACGATGATATTTGTGTATCTGCATCTAATGACCTAAAAACACTAATGAATATTGTTTCATAGTAAATTGTAAATTAGAACTAACCAATTTACTTGGGATTCTTTTGTTATACAAATTATTGTTTATGTAAATACATAATATCAATCAATCCATAACTTTTTTGGCGCTTTTGTTCGCCCGTTGATTGGAGGAAGCGGCCCACGCGAATCGTTTCCCATTAAAACTGATGTTTGCAATTAGTTTTATTGTCTCGAGAACATCGTAATCATAACTATAGCATTTGTCGTTTGTCACATTCGATAACAAAGTCGATAAATATCCTCCCAGAGAAGTTCTATTAAATTGCTAAATACATTTTACATAAATTCAAAACACCGGCAAAACTCAAATGTCCAAATACATAAAACATGTCAACACGCATGCGTGTGTCTAGGCTGGCCAGTGCAAGTGCAAGTAGTGGCTAATCCATGTGTGTGTGTCAATGTGTGTGTGGCAGTCGGCAGTACGTTGAGCGGCATCTCGATGGAGGCGCTGTGGGAGAAGCACGCGCGTCGCCTCAGCGAGGCCGGCCTCAGGCGGTCTTCAGGTAAGGCATGATCTGTACAGTGCGAGTACTCTGAGGGATTCCACGACAAATAATAAACTACCGAGTGAGACATTAACCATTTCTTGCTTACTAGTAATGTAATATACGTATATTATGATTCTGTGTGGTCATTACGTTAGAAAATGGCACCTTTAATGACCAATTTAAAAGGCGCTACTAAGGTAATGTTGTAATGTCGCAAATGTTGTCAAGACATTAAATTTAACAAAGATTTTATACGTAGAAATTTTATATTCACTCATTTGATAGAAAGTGAACCAGATAAATGAATGTGTATCGTTCATGATATTGCTGTTGATCGTATTAATAAAACGTTCAACTCGACTAATTGGCCTCGTAAAGGCAATAAATAATACGCAAGCGGGAAGCGCGGTCGTGATTGTCGTGGAATTCTTGGGCAAAACGTTACATGTTTCACTTTTATTTTGATCGCTTGCAAGTCATGCATCCTGTATGTTGCCTCACATACCAGCTTTAGAGCAATTTGTATCCGCCATGTCTTTAGCTATTGTTGGTGTTCATGCTGTTTGTGCTTGTCTCCTGCGGTGGTTGCAATGCACTTTACATTTCAGTTGAAACTCATCAAATCTGTTCTGAAATCGCTCTTTGCGTTGAAAAGTCAAATGCAGTTTGTTCCTTTGTTACCGAAGCGAAAGTCCGTGTTTCTACACCAACGTAACAATATGCAAACCGGAATGCAAATGGCCTCTTGATGGCCAATGCACTTGCGTACGACCGTATTCAAGTCTCGCACATCGTGAAATATGTGTCAAGAATAGGAATAGAGGATGGGACGAGGACATCCATATTCAATAGACTATAAATTTGTCCTTCTATGGAATGTCACTTTCCTAAGACGTTTTCTCTTACATTCGTCAGGGTTATGCGTCTTATGTGTACATTTATAATTATATTTAAATCTAATGTTTTGCAGATCACAGTGTTGTATTGACGGAAGATACGGATAGCTTTATTATCGGTGAGCGCGTTTGGGTGGGAGGCACAAAGCCAGGACAGATAGCTTACATCGGAGAAACACAATTCGCACCTGGTGAATGGGCGGGCATTGTTCTTGATGAACCTATCGGTAATCAGTCATATTACAAAGAATAAACATATAACACTAATACTATGTCTAGAGGAAATGAGAGAGAAAAATTCTATGACTGTTTTTCAGGTAAAAATGATGGTTCAGTAGCAGGGGTGCGGTATTTCCAGTGCCCGGAAAAGCGTGGTGTATTTTCTCGACTGACGCGACTGACTCGTGTGCCCCTCGTTTCCCACGCCCCGCACGATGCCTCGCCAGTATCTGACGCTGGCAGCGTATTCGAACGGCCACCCTCCGGCAGCGCCAGACCCAGGCGTACTCTTTCTCCAAACGGTAGCGTTCGCAGTTTTGTCAGCAGTAAGATGAGTAAGTATTGTAATTAGGAAAAAGATAAGCTATTATCCTGGATGAACATAATAAACAAGTAAAATTCATGAATCATTACACTTTCTTGAATATTTTAGATGCTTCTATTTCAACAACCACCAACGGTGAACTCCGAATGGGTGACCGTGTCATTGTTTCGAGTAGCCGGGGCAGTAAGGCGGGGACTTTGCGCTACGTCGGCGTCACAGAATTCGCATCCGGCGTCTGGGCAGGCGTAGAACTCGACGATCCGCTCGGCAAAAACGACGGCTCCGTCGACGGGAAGAGGTATAAATCACAGTGTGCCGCTTTCAGCGGTCCACCTTCGAGCGATGATACGATTGTTGAGGATAATAATTCACATGAGGGGGTATCCTTACCTTTGAAATGTTACACTTTTCTGTATTGAAGTTAGTGAGACCTTAAAAATTTTCAGATATTTCGAGTGTGCACCTCGCTTTGGCCTGTTCGCTCCGATATCGAAGGTGTCCCGTTCCCCATCGAACCGCAAGCCGGGCGCGTGTGCGATCCACAGCAACGGGCGCGCGACGCCGCTCCGCCGCTCGAATTCGCGCGAATCGTTGACGTCCTTGGGAACATCGATCGCATCGTCCCGCGTGGGGGTGAGACTCGGGGTGACGTCGCTGGGCGCTCAGGTAGGCTAGCCCCGCGCGCGCTCGGCCGAGCCCTGTCCGCTGCGATCCCCGCCGCCCGTGCGGCCGCACCGCAGCGCGCCCAGCCTGCTGGACAAAACCTTACTCGTCAAACACGTCGAGTACGACCGCTGCGCCATCATCGCTCTGCCGCCGCCCAAGGTCTACTACGATATTATATTTAGAAACGCGAAAAAAGACGCAATGATACCCCGCGAACTGAACGAGAGGCTCCCTAAGTCGTGGAGGTGTTCGGAGAGCGTGCTGAGTGTCGAGGCGCGGTCGGAGCGATCGCGGCGCAGCGTGTCGAGCGGCGGCAGCGGGCCCGCGCCCCGGCCGCGCTCGGCGGGCGGCGCGGTGGTGCGCTGGGCGGGCCGGCCGGGCGCCGTGACGAGGGCCAGCCGGGGCCCGGCTACGGACGTGTTTGTGGATCTGCCGCCGTCGCGCACTCACTTCTCGGGCTTCGGGAAAAGCTACCATTTCTCTTGCGTGTCGCCCTTTCAGTTCACTTACCCGTACGTTGTCTACATTTGAGCACCGCAGTTCCTACTTAGGCCGCATGTCATCGGTTTCCTTTTAATCGCCTTTTAGTATACCTACTACGTATTTTTCTGGCTATATAATAAAAAGTCCAATTCGAGCGTTCCTGCACTGTCCACTGAAATTATATGAACGTCGTAACGCGTTCGGTTTATAGAGTAAGAAGTCCGTTAGTAAGCTGTGATATTCTCGTCGAGCTCGAACTTGACTAAATTGCATTTCAATATTATATTTGCACCGCATTATACACGTTGTAAAGATACATTAATTTCATATGACTTTATAATGTTGAACCCAAGATATTTTATAGACACACTTTTCGTCCAAGTCTTGTTAAAATGTAATAATCATCCATATTAGTATTTAATGATTACCAGAAAAATAGACAATGTTATAAAAATAAATGATTCAAACAGCGGTGCACGCAAAAGTAATGGTAGGTAAGTGTAGTGTTCGCTTATCGTTGCATGGGCAATTTGAGAATTCTGTTTGGTCTGTAGCTGGCACCCTTTGGTTTGGCCCTTGTGTTAATTTATTTATTTTAATTTTAATAAATTCTAGTTCTTTATTCATTTTACGTTTCATTCATTCGTTTAGTTCGCTTAGCAGTTCCTTAACATGCATTTGAGTAGATATACACGTGCGCGTATGGTAAAAGACTGACGTCCTTACAGTTAATGATTATCTACTTCATATTTTTATCACACGCACACAATTTAAATATCATTTCAGCTTAGGAGGCTTGTTGTTCAATTTCAGTATCTCGAAATTTCCTGCAATAGTCATATTCTTATCATAGATATGTGGCTATTTTTGACTGTGATATTATTTTTAAGCCCACGAACCAATTCTATTTATATTTATTTAGCGTTTATTATTTCTGTTACTTCAAGCGTAAATATCATTAATTATTTATTTTTTCTTGAACATCATCTCCCCTATGTATGTAGACATTAATTGCCATGCATATCTTTTTAGTTGTTACTATTTAATAATTCGTTTGCCAAAGATGTTACCTAGTAATTTTAATATTACAGTGATAGTAAATTGTATTAACTTCATGCAGTATAAAATATTAGTGACTGATCATTCATTAAGTTCGTTCAATATTTATTTTTTATACATGCATCAGCTATATTGAAAGAGTGGAACTACTAGAATAGCTTTATTAAGAGTAGCCTATACTTTGATCGACACTCGACTGAATAAGTTAAGTCGCAGTGCATGGCAGTTTGGTTTTAATATTGATAATAGTTTGCATTTTTATATAACTACAGCACGGTGTACTAAAATGCTGCAGACAGTTTATTTTCAACTATGAACGTGTCTAACTTATGTTGAATGTAATTCTTCATAATGTTAGATCGTGGCGGCACAGCTTGCGATGCGAACATTTTTCACATGCGCGGTCTTATGACGAAGTCCAATTTGTCACTGTATTAATTTTGATAGACAAATACTATTTTTATTTAGAAACCTATTATTCCCTTAAAATAGCACAGTGATGCCATTTGATATTTACTTCTCTAGTTTAATTGATGGTCCCAACATTTATGATCATAGCATCTTAAGACACCTTTGAAACATCATAGATCGCTTACGCTACCATCACTTTGCGTATCTGATGAGTTATGAACATTTAGTCAAATTGTCGCTGGATCGCATGTATCCCGAGCACAATTGTAACACGACGCGTTGACAATCGCAAGCCGTACCGCCGCAGCTCTCGCCGCAGTAGTAGCAGTAGTTGCGTACATTAGTACACCGAGCGGTGGGAATTGAGTGCGTTAACTCGTGTTGTGTTCCCCATGCGTGTTTCCCGCACTGTCACTAACGGCACGGCAGCGCGTGGGCGGTCCGCGAGCCTCGTCCACCCCGGTCTCGGCGAAGAACGCCCTGCAGGTACAGTACCCCACGATAGCCGCGCGGTAGGCCGCGCTCGCCGCCGCGATCGTGGGCCGCGCATCAAAAATATCGCTTCACTTTCAGGGAATGTGTAAGAGTTTCATGAATGTATGTATTCTACGGGTGTGTTATGAAGACAAAATATATGTACCTATTTAAATCGGTATATTGTAAATATCATTCGTCGATGCACAGCTCGTAATAAACGAATCTTGCACTTCGTTAATGCAAATGAATTCACCAATACATTTATGTAAAGGAAAAGAAAATGTATATTAGGACTCGTGCACTGTAATCGCATCACCGATGACGTATCCACCGCCTACTCGCCGAATACTTACATTTATATTAGACCACCTGTTATGAGTGATGTATTACAAATTCCCCGAAGTGAAGCCGTACGACATTACAGGTTGCAATTAAACTCCAGTTTCAATGGAATAACTGCACCCTGCTAATGATCGTTTTTGAGGCTCGCCACACGATCGGGCGATGACGGGATCGGCCTGACGAGCGACTGTATGGGACTTACATTTTATTACTAATTGCACCTGAAGTGCAAATTGTTTGGAATTTATATAACCATCATCAGATTTTTAACAATTTTAATGATATATGCGTCGAATTGTTATTACTGACAATTTTTTACCATCCTGTCATTTATTGTTAACTTTAGTATATTCGAGACTTTGTATTGCGACTGTTTATTTCAGTTAGTCTAGGAGACGTTTAATGTCGTTGTTCCGCGCACACTTTAGTACAAAGAGTTCAGCCTTTTTCATGATCATGTTCAAACAATACACCCGGTAGATACGAGCCCAACACAATGTTTGCATTAACCTTCGGTGCAAACAAAGTACGTAATTAGCTTATTGCAGGGGCGTAACTGTGATATTGTTCGGTGTTTTTCTAACTTTCGAGTATTTCTCTTACGAATGATAAATTACGATCTTTTTTATTTTATTCTTTCGGTGCAATATATTGTCGTGTTTAGAAATGTACATGTTTTGTTTATATTTTTATATATATAATTTATTTTAATATTTTACTAACATATTACCCAGTGCCTGTAAGATTGATGATATTCATTATTTTAAGTACTCACTCCGACGCGATCATTCCTTAATTTTAGATTAAAATTAATATAATCGTACTTCTTTGAAATTACTTAATATATACATTTAATAAATATACTACTGCTCGTAGAGTAACTTAGGTTTAGATTATTAAAATAATTCTTTAAAGTACACGTGAATAATTCCGTTTTTTTATTCAAGTAATAAACATGATTAAAGGTGTGTTTTAATAAATATTGTAACTTGAAACATTGTATCGACTTACTTTTACTCCTTGTAAGTGTATTTATTGTAAAGTGTCAATAAACTGATTATACACAACTAACTGGTTTTCTTTTATTGCACTAATACTGCTGTAAGATAGCTTGTGACGTGATGGCATGCTGGTATGCACAATACGCTCCTATTTATGACATTCAAGGTAAAGTGATATGAAGATATCTGACGACTTTATTCGTTCAGTTTCGTTATGATATTAAAACCTATCACACTTGTTTCTTAATAAATAAAATTATTTATCTTATTAATTGCCCTATACTATAACTGTGAATATGTAAAAATTTACTGGATAATACCTAATTATATAGATGCACATTTGGACTGATTCGTCTTCATTTTGGCCGTCCGCACAAAGGCAGTTGTGTTTTTAATTTGAAACAAACGAAAATCAATGTAGTATATCGTACATAGGCTATATTAAGCTTTCTCATTCTTTTTTATTCTGCAAAAATTATGATACTATACGTATACTGTAGGTATTTTATTTTAAAAAATCAGTATAATGAAACAACTTGATAACTGTTTTTGTGCGTAATGTTTCGGAATAATCAATACTATTTAATAGTCCCAACATCGGTTACTACTGTATAGATAGCATATAAAAGGTGAAAGATGCATACTTGTATATTGTATATAAAAAAAATTACTGCCCACGTGCAATATTAGTAAACGATTATTCTGGAAAACACCTACCCATATGTACCTGCTTGCCTGATGACTATACTTGATGTCTTTTTCTCAAAGAGCTTTTGCAGCTTGAGAGAGGCTCGTGCATAACATTGAAGGAAAAAACATACTTTAGTCACAACCGAATGTAACGTAGGAAGAATTGTCTGTTATTAATCTAAATAACTTTCTAAATAAACGGATACCTACCTTAAAAATTACAGTAAGTCTGTTATAATAACGATGGTCATGCATTTTTCAAATTTAAATCGCTATTACAAGGTATAAATATAGATACACGATGTAATATAAAAAAATCTCAGTACTCTTAAAACAACAAAAAACAATAATACTAATTCACCACAGAAACAACAATAATAATTCACCATTCAGTTGCCGTGCGGCTTAAGTTTGCTAAATGCGCAGCGTTTGTGACAATATCAGCCCAGCTCCTTACAAAATGTGTTAGATCACGAGTTCGCGTAATAGTAAATGAAAATTAGCGTAGGATATTGCATCAAATTAAATTTCTTGGTCCTAACTTGCTATCTAGATGTGCAGCTATGACGAAAGAATGATAGTGATAGGTGTTAAGAGTGGTAAATTATAGGAAGATAGCGGACCCATCACCGCTGGAGTGGGCAATGTGCGGCGCAATGAATGTAAAGGTTGAATTGTAATTACGGTCTTGTCTTGTCCGTGTAGTAGCTGTTGTCAGCTATTTCAAACGAACATTATAACAGTTATCCCCGCGAACTGCCTCAAAGAATTTGGAAATTGGATCTGTATCAAAATTTTAATGGAATATGAAATATAAGCAGTGATAGCCTAGTGGTTTGAAATTCAGCCTCTCACTCCGGGGGTCTGGGTTCGATTCTGGCACGCATCTCTTACTTACGACGTTCGTTTTATAAGTAAAATTTAAATATCACTTGCTAAAACGGTGAAAGAAAACTTCGTAAGGAAACCTGCACACTTTAGGGATGTTATATGTTTATATGTATCATATTTTCTAAGGTGTATGAAGTCTACCAATCCGCATTTGGCC